>APFE030708776.1:39974-106621 GCA_000404065.3 Pinus taeda
GCAGTATCCACCGCCTTTGCCCAGAATTCATGTCCTAACCTGGCACCACTGAGCATGCTTCTTGCCCTTTCCATCAATGTCTTGTTCATTCTTTCTGCGACTCCATTTTGCTGAGGTGTATATGGAGTAGTCTTATGTCGTGCTATACCACACTTCTTACAAAATTCTTCAAATTCCTTGCTGCAGAATTCTCCACCATTATCTGTCCTCAGCACCTTTATCTTCTCCTCTGTCTGATTTTCCACTAGAGCCTTAAATTCTTTAAACCTGTCAAAGACTTCAGATTTCTTCTTAAGGAAATATATCCATGTATTCCTTGAGAAGTCATCTATAAATGATACATAGTACATAGACTTACCCAGTGATGGAACTTTCATTGGTCCAAACACATCACTGGTGCACAAGCTCTAATATTTGTTTCATCCTCTTACCACCAGAGGGGAAACTCACCCGATTCTGCTTCCCATATACACAATTTTCACAGAAATCAAAATCCAGAGAGCTATTACTCATACCTTCGACCATACCTTTACCATGAAGTATTCGAAGGCCCTTCTCTCCAATATGTCCAAGCCTTTGATGCCACAACATGGTCTTCTCTCCAGAGACCACTAGATTTTCTGCTCCATTTTCAGGAACCATAGAAGTATTACACCCGTCAACAACAATGCTACCTTGTAGCTTGTATAGAGTTCCAATCGGAACTCCCCGCATCAATACCAGTGCTCCTCGAACCATCTTGCAGGTATCCTTCTCGAACACTGTCTTTACACCTGCATCATCCAACTTGCTTACAGAAATCCAATTTCTGGCCAACGCAGGAATATGCAGAACACCCGGAAGGGTTCTAACCCTTCCACCTTGCAACTTCAACTTTACTTTTCCACGACCAATGATTCTAGCCTTCCTATCATCTCCTAAGGAGACATCACCACCATCATATTTCTCATACTCGCAGAACCACTCTCTATGGGGAGTGAAGTGAAAGGATGCACCTGAGTCAATCAACCATGCCTCATGATCTACATGTGTACTTGAAGAAGCCAAGTACACATCCCCCCTTCATCTGAGGTGGTTTTCGCCTCTGCAGAAGGAGCATCGTCAAAACCCTTTCCTTTATCAGGAGCTTTAGATTTACACTCCCTTTTGAAGTGCCCTTCCTTTCCGGATTTCCAGCACACTACCTTTGTAGGTTTTCCTGGAGATTTAGATCTCCCTCTAGATTTAGATCTCCCACTCGATGACTTATTTTTATTTCTGTTTTGGGACCGTCCTCGTACAGACAAGGCATCACCATTCTGGTTGTCGATATTTTTCCGTCTCCTCTCCTCCGTCAGCAAGGCTGAGACTATTAGCAGTTGCATTGCTACCTATTGCAATAACCAGACTATCCTGCGAGTCTGGTAGAGAACACAACAAACTGATGCACTTATCTTCATCTGAAATTCTAATATCAACAGATAATAACTGACTTACCACAATATTAAATGCATTCAGATGCTCTCTCACTGAGTCTCCATCTTTCATCCTTAGGTTATACATCTTTTTCCCAGAGACTTAGATTGGTACAAAGTCCCTAACTTGTCCCACAGAGCCTTCGCCGTACCTTCCCCTGATACATTCAGCAATACTGAATCTAAGACACACAATCGTATTGTGCTCTTTGCCTTCCGATCCAACTTCTTCCATTCTTCATCGGTCACTCCGTTGGTTTAGTACCCGGATCTACCACGATCCACTGATCTTTATCCACCAACAGATCCTCCATCTTGAGTTTCCACAACTCAAAACTCTGACCATTGAACTTCTCAATCTCTATCTTTCCGCTGTTCGCCATCTTCTTTCACCACCAGAATCGATCTCGCAGATCTCCCACTGAACAGGGTCTACCACAGGCCCGAACGAAACCCCTTAGCAACAAAGGCGTCCCCTTGAAGCCAAAACAACTCTGATACCAAATGTAGGTTTTAACCCCGTACAGAAATTACCTGCATACGAATTCTAAATCACATGAAAAATAAAAATATGAGAGCATAACACATAAAACACATATACACAGAGATTTCCCACTGGATCCCAAAACTGGGACTATTAGCTTGATTTTTCATTATGTTCATTTCAATGATAAAATACATATTTATACATGCCGAAGCATCCAATACCATGGACCGAAAAACCATCACGTCCAAAAAACATGCGCAAAAATCATGCAAAAAACGATAGGTGGGTCCACCCAACCTAACATAGGGTCAAAAACCAAAATTTTCCGGGGCGCTGCCCTAGAACCCATAAAGTGGGGTTATGGGTACCCCTCAAACCCCCTGTTAACTATGTGGAAAGAATATAACACAACCCAACATCTACATATTTGAATAAGCTCACCACCTGTAGAGATGAGCTTGGTAGTGTGGGAATAACGATAGCCGATGATGCTATGTTGAGCCTTGCTCTCCTCGGTCTTCCAAAGAGCTGGCATAGCTACTAGGACTCTGTGAATGGAAGAGAGAAACTACCATATTGTGAATGACTTTGGTCGAATCTGATGCAGGAGGAGATCAAGAGGAGCACAAGAGATGGTTCTTCATCTAAGCATGATGATGAAGAAAATCTAGCCTTAGCAAGTAAGGCAAGGAAAGGGAAAGGGAAGGCTTCCCATTCCAAATCGAATTCTTCTCATGGAGGGAAGAAGATTGAAAAATCTAAAGTGAGATGCTTTAATTGTCATGAGGTGGTTCATTATGCAACTAATTGCCCATTGAAGAAATCCAATAAGGGATCCTCGAAAGGATCAGAAGGTGAGGCATTAGCCTCTCAGTTCGAATTGGATTTTACCTTCATTGCATGCATGGTTTCATCGATGGTGGGTTGTGTTTGGTATCTAGACAATGGCACCTCATTCCACATGACCGACTATAAAAGTTTATTTAGTACCTTGGAGGAGAGAGACCTCAAGATGTGCATAGAGATGGGTGATGATGGAAAGTACTATGTTTCAAGAGAAGGCACGGTTTCTTTTCAGAGGGAGCATGGAGCTCCTCTCACCCTGATTGATATAAAGTATGTGCCTGGACTGAAGAAGAACTTGGTATTGGTCACGATGTTGGAGGACAAAGGCTACGATGTTGTCTTTAGTAAAGGAAAGGCATTCCTGAGACACATAACCACAGGTTAGACCAAGAGGATTTGGATTCGAGTGAAGAATCTCTATAAGATAGAGGTAGATGACTATGTTACATTGATTACGAAAGTAGAATTGGTGAAAAGCCAAGACATCGATGAGTTATGGCATAGGCGGTTGGGCCACTTGCATCATGGGGCCTTGAAGATAATGCAGTAGATATCTACCGGGCTTCCCAAAGGTAAACTTGAGCAAGTGGACACACGCAAAGGTTGTACCTTGGGAAAGTACGCCAAATATTCCTTTCATGATCGAGACAGTCGAGCTGAAGCAATCTTAGAGTGAGTTCATACTGATGTGTGTGGACCATTCTCGACAGTGTCCACTGCGAAACAAAGGTATTATGTGATTTTCATTGATGATTTTTCTTGTAAAATATGGATTTATTTCATGCAGAAGAAGGACCCAACCTTCACAAAGTTTTGTGAGTTCAAATATTTGGTTGAGAAAGAGTCAAGGAATAAGATCAAGGCCTTGAGAAGCGATAATGGTGGAGAGTATGTCTCTCAAGAGTTTAAGGACTTTTTTGTAGTGGAAGGAATTAAACGGGAGTTGATGACACCTCATAACCCATAGCAGAATGGGGTGGCCAAGAGGAAGAACAGAATGGTTGTGGGGGCAGCTTGGATGATGCTGCATGACCAAGGCCTACCACTTCATTTGTGGGCTGAGACATGCAACACAATGGTCTATTTTCATAATAGAATCCCACATTGCATTCTTTGGATGAAGACACCAGAGGAAGCTTTCTTCGGGAAGAGACCAGATGTGGGTCACTTCAGGATCTTTGGCTCATCGATATATTGCCATGTGACCAAGGATGCTCGGAAGAAAATTGAGCCAACAACTGAGTTGGGAATACTTGTGGGGTACACAGATACACCTCACAACTATCGGGTGTACTTGCCTACTAGTCAGAGGACAGTGGTTTGCAAAGATCTCAAGTTTGAAGAACAGAAGGCCATGTGATTTTCCCTTGAGAGGGAGCTCCAACTATAGGTTGTGGAGGAACTTTTGGTTCCTAAGCAGGAGGAGCCCCAGATTAATGCGGAGCAACTGCATGGAGAGGTTCCAGGAGTGGAGACATCCATTCAAGCAGAGTCTTCCAGAGAGGGACATAAGTGCACAAGATAAGCTGACAGATTGTTGTCGGATGCGAGAGAGAATGTGGGAGAACCACCTTCTTAGCGTAGACAGAGGAGGTCACCTGATAGGTACACTGGATACATGGCCCTTGTTGGGGAATGTGTTGAGACTGAGCCATATTCCTTTGAGGAAGCAGTGTAATAGTTGATTTGGGTTGATGCTATGGTGGAGGAGTATAACTCCATAGTAAGGAATAGTGTTTGGGATGTGGTTCCAAGACCAGAGAACAAGTTAGTTGTGAGTTCTCATTGGCTTTACAAAGTAAAGCAAGCTGCTGATGGTAGTGTGGAGAAACATAAGGCAAGATTTGTTGCTCGTGGTTTCTCACAAGTTGAGGGGATCGACTATGATGAGACTTTTTCTCCTGTAGCAAGGTACTCATCTATCAGATCGATGTTGGTACTATCAGCACAGATGGGTTGGAAGATCCATCAGATGGATGTGAAGGCTACATTCCTCAATGGAAATATTGAGGAAGAGGTGTACATAGAGCAGCCAGAAGGTTTTGAGACCTTTGATCATGAGTCACATGTGTGCCGAATCAAGAGAGCTTTGTACAGGCTGAAGTAAGCACCTCGTGCTTGGTACACCACAATCGATAACTACTTCACTAGGTTGGGCTTCACAAAGAGTGAAGTGGATGTGAACGTGTACCACATCATGGTAAAAGGTAGCAATTGATCATTTTTCTTTATGTTGATGATCTCATATTGACAGGTGGTGATTTGTTGATCATGTCTTGCAAGGAGGACCTTGCAAGAGAATTTGAGATGAAAGACATGGGTCTCCTGCACTACTTCCTTGGCATGGAAGTGTGGCAGAAGGATGGGGAGTTGTTTGTCTCAAGGCAAGTATGCCAATGAGATACTCAGGAGATTCCACATGGAGAAGTGCAAGCCCATCCAGAATCCTCTAGCAGGTAACTAGAGGAAGGAGGATGCTACTTCAGGAGAAGTAGTAGAAGCTACTATGTATCAGTAGCTTGTGGGTTCACTGTTGTACTTAGTGAACACATGACTAGATTTGTGCTATGTGGTGAACCAGCTGAATCAAGCTATGGTTCAACCTACCAAGATGTTTTGGAAGGCAGCTAAGCATGCTTTGAGATACCTCATAGGCACATCTCAGTATGGATTATGGTACAGACGAACAGAGGGAGTGAATCTATAGGGCTTCAAAGATGCAGATTGGGCAGAGAGTGCATCAGATCGGAAGAGCACATCAGTAGAAATTTTCAACCTTGGGTCAGCTGCAGTTTCTTGGTACTGCAGGAAACAAAGGTCATTTGCGCTCAACTCAGCAGAGGCTGAATACATGGCTGAAAGTCAGGCAGCATGTGAGACCATTTGGATGCGGAAAATTCTAGTTGGGTTGTTTGATCAAAAGATGGATCCAACTGTGATATATTGTGATAATCAGAGTTGTATCAAACTCTCTGAGAATCTAGTATTTCATGACAGGTCCAAGCACATCAACATTCAGTGTCATCATGTCAGAGATTGTGTGGCGAGGAGGATCATGTTGTTGCAGTATATTTCGACCGAGGAGCAAGATGCTGACATTTTGACTAAGGCATTGTCAAGATGTAAATTTGAATTCCATAGAGATAGGATCAGGGTGGCAGATAATCCCTTTCTTGTTGAGAGGGAGTGTTGAAATGTGGCAACAAGAATATTCCAATTTTAATTTGTCCTTGAATTAAAATTGAGAATTAAAATTCGAATTTAGTCTCACCAGCAATAATTAATTAATTCATCTTGAGTTAATTAGTTGGAGAAATTCAAGATAGAAGTCTTTGTGAAGTCATGCAACAGTTATCCCTTAAATTAAGGAAGTTATCCCTTAATTAAGGAGATAAGGATGAGTTGTATTTGATTTGTAATCAGTTAGCTCAGTTAACTGAGTTAAGTCCAGTTAAATTAGTTCCAAACAATTTGAGGAACTAATTGTGAGTTCAATCAGTTAATAAATGCATGCATGAAACTAGTGAGCTCCAGATAACTGAATATTCTCTCATAAATAACTCATGCATGTCAGTTTAGACAAAGGCCCAGTTGAGATTAAAGGCAAGGACAGTGTACTGTCAGTTGCAAGAATTTTCCTATGAGAAAATCTCTTGCATGAAGAAGGAATTCATTCCTTGATATTTGCGCAGTTTTACAGTGTGTTGGAGCAGTGTGTGAGATCAATGTCACACAAGGTTACAGCTGGAGCACCCAGGGAAAACTACACAAGGAAATAGGAGGCTTGGAAGACAAAGAGAAGGCATATGAGTTGTCTATTTTGTCTATGAGTAGCAGAGAGGGATTTTACTAAGAGCTGGATAGATGTGAGAGCTAAAGTTGTGTGTAATCCTGAGATATTTCCACTTATATGATAATACAGATAGCGGGGTTTTTAGTTGAGGCTTTCCCCAGAGTATTCTTCTGTGTTTCATGTGTATTGATTCTTCTTCTCTATTATATGTGTTCTGTTTTATCTTGCTCAAATCGATTAAGCTTTTGCAAGTTTGCTTATAGAAGTAGATTAAGTATTTTGCTTTAGTTATATTGCATAATAAGGTTAATCTACAGTGAGAATTTCTACAGCATGAGGCATTCTGGAAAGGCTTGAGGCATTAATTGGCATTTTATTTATGAAAATAATGGAAAATAGGAGAGGAGGAAGGTAAAAGGTCACAGGTTGCATGTGAGGAGGAAAATGGAGGAAAATAATGGAAAATGAAGAAAATAAAGGCCTCATTGATAAAAATGCTTCTAAGGATCAATTCAAAACCTTTTTGTGAGTTTTAACTTAGAGTTATCTCTTTCTCATACTCTTGGACACTTAGATTTTTCTTGGAGCACTCTTGGAGGAGTGTGACATACTTGGGATTTGGAGCAAGGAGGCAAAGGAAAAGAAAGAAGGTGCAAGAGGACATCGAGATCCGCAGCTATAACGGTTTTTGCTTGTAGATACCAAATTGCATGTATGATTTCCTTGCTAGTTTTGGCACGCATGGCACATGCATGTGGTTTCTTGGTCAGCATCTTTCATTGGCATGGAGGATTACGTGGATTGAGAATGGTTTTTTCTAGCCTTGCCATTTCTTGGATAGTCATGGTGTTGTGGGTTTCTTTCCTTTTGTTTTCTAGCTGGTTTTCTTGTTCCTTATGGTTGTGGGTTGAGTCATCCAATGTTTGTGTGGGACCTCATACATTGGAGAAACGGGTCAATCTACTAACCAAAGAATTAAGGGACATGCTACTAATATCAAACATGGGAGGACCAAATCCTCGACTTTAGCAAAACATGCAGTGAAGACCAAGCATCACATATGCATTGAGGAGGCTAAGGTCATTGCAAAAATTTCTCATTTTCATCACTGCAAGTTTAGGGAAGCCATTGAAATTGAGCCGTCCTCTAATAACATTAATAGGGATGACAGCTGGAAAATTAGTAGCTGTTGGATTCCCACCCTCTCCTCTTAGTCTTTCTCCTCCTTTTCTGAGTTGTTTTTCCCTTTCTTTGTTTGTTTCATCCTTTTTTTTTCCTACAGAGGATTCCCCTCTCTTTTTATTTATTTTTATTGTTTTAGTGATATTATGTATTTGTGATCAATTTCATTTATTACTATTACTATTATCATTATTAACATTATTGTTTTGATTTATTGTTTTTTATTTATCGTTATTATTATTATTATTATTATTAGAGAAACCGCTTATTTTTATATATAATTAAAATAATTTTCATGGTTTATGTTTATTATTATTAATTTTACTTTATATATATTCTTTTTAGTTTATTTAATAGTTTGTTATATTTTTCATTTTATTCTCTTTTTTTTAATTATAGAACACCCTCATTTTTATTTTATAAACATTCTTATTTATTTAATCCCTTTATTATTTATTATTATGTTATATTTATAAGTTAGTATTTATTAGTTTTTTATATACATTTATATATATATATACTCATTTTTCCCTAATAGAATAATCAAATAAATAATAGATAATATTATTAATAAATAAGGAATGAATAAGTTGATTAATATATGAAATAATTATTTAAATAAATTAAATTGTTATTCATTAATTACTAATACAATTTAAAGTGATCTCCTTCCCTAGTCTTATATAGCCGTTTAGTTGGTTTTCAATATTATTTTCCCTCCCCAATCAAATATAGCCGTTTTTTCTTCTGACCGTTAGGTTGCCCTATCTTCTTATTTAACCTTCCTCTGAGATCTGTCTCTTCATCTGGTCCTGAAGATGAACCACACTGGTTGGTTCGAAATGCGTCGACCAAATACTCTCTATGTGATTTTTTTTTTTTTTTTTTTCCGAAAATTCTCATGAATTAACAAAGATGGTACTATCAGATTATGCATTGATTACAAGAAGTTGAACAAAGTGACCATTAAGAACATGTATTTGTTGTCGACAATTGATGATTTTTTGACTAGTTGAAGGGAGAAACAATTTTCTCAAAGATTGATCTGAGATCATGATACCATCAGGTACACATTAAGGAAGAAGACATCTGCAAGACTGCTTTCTGGAGTATGGGCATTATGAGTTTGTTGTAGTTCCATTTGGTTTTACTAATGCTCCAACTACTTTTATGTGCTTGATGAACAATGTATTGCATCCTTATCTGGACAAGTTTGTTATTGTATTCATTGATGATATAATGGTATATTATAAGAACGAGGAAGAGCATGTCAAACACTTCTCAACAATATTGAGATTGATAAGAGAGCATCAGTTGTATGCCAAACATGGAAAATGAAATTTCTTTCAAACAAAGGTACATTACTCGGGACATGTGGTTTTCAAGGAAGGCATAATAGTGGATCCAGAAAAGATAAGAGCTATCGTGGAATAAACAACTCATAGAAATGTGGATGAGGTAAGATCATTCATGGGACTAGTAGGCTATTATAGCAAGTTCATCAGGAACTTCTCTCATATTTCCTATCCCATTACATCATTGCAGAGGAAAGGTAAGAAATTTGAATGGACAGAAGAATGTGCATCCAGTTTTGAGCAGTTGAAGCAGTAGTTGACAAATGCTCCAGTTTTAAAGGTTGTAGATCTAGACAAAGAGTTTGTGGTATGTACAAATGCTTGCAAGATAGGACTTGGTGGAGTCCTAATGTAGGAAGGACAAGTAGTGTGCTATGAATTAAGGAAACTTACTGAGCACGAGCATAATTTATATGACACATGATCTTGTGTTAGCAGTGATCGTCCATGCATTGAAGATGTGGAGACACTATCTTCTTGGCAAGAGGTTTGTATTGATGAACGATCACAGTGGATTGAGGTATCTATTTGACCAACCAAATTTGAATGCTAAATAAGCCAGTCAATTGGCCATGACCAGTGAGTTTGACTTTGAGATCAGGTACATTAAAGGTAAAGAGAACAGGTTTGCAAATGATCTTAGAAGGAGAGTATAGGTACATCACATAGCATCCATGAGTTCTTATGGGACATATTTATAGGATTAGGTCTTGCAGGTAGGACAATAGGATGATAGGTATAGGGAGCTTATGCATAGGTTACAACAGGGTAAGGGTGATTAAGATGTGGACTATCATCTCACAAAAAAAGGTTTGGTCATATTTAGGGATAAGATATATGTCTCAGACAACAATGATCTCAAGAATCTTATCTTGAGGGAATTTCATGCTAAGCCATATTCAAGTCACCCAAGATTTCAGAAGACATTGACAATGGTGTAGAATTTCTATTATTGGCTGAATTTGAAGAAGGAAGTGGCAGAGTTTGTGGCTAGATGCTTTGATTTTCAACAAGTAAAGGTAGAATGCAAGCATCCAGGTTCATTACTACAACTAATTATGATTCTAGAGTGGAAATGTGAGGTCATTTCCATGTATTTCATCACAAGTTTTCCAAGGACATCTAGACAACATAATTCTATTATGGTTGTGGTTGACAGGTTGACCAAGGTAGTGCACTTCATTCCAGTAAAGTCTATATATTTAGTTAATGATGTAGCATAGATATTCATTAGATATGTGAGGTTTCACAATCTACTGAAGAACATTGTATCAGAAAAGGATGTTAATTTCACTTCTAGGTTTTGGAAAGAGTTATTTGCAGGTTTGGGTAAAGGGTTGTCCTTCATCATAGCTTATTATCCACAGATAGATGGGCAGATAGAGAGGGTCAACAGATTATTGGAGGACATGTTGAGGATTTATGTGATGCGTCAGTAGAGGAGATGGGAGGAGTACCTTCCATTGGTTGAGTTTTCTTACAATAATGGGTATCATGAGTCACTGAGGATGAGTCTGTTGGAGGCACTCTATGGGAAGAGTTGTAATACTCCCATAAGTTGGAGTGATCCAGTGAGCAGGGTGTTGATAGGACCAGACATGTTGGCAGAGATGAAACATAAAATACATGTAATCAAGAAGAACCTAAAGGAAACACAAGATAGACAAAATATTTATGCACATCAGTATAGGTTTCTTAAGGATTTTTCAGGTTGGGGAACAAGTGTACTTATGCATCAAGCCCAAGAAGAGCTCCTTGAGGAATGGATCAGCTGCCAAGTTGGCACCTTAGTTTTGTGGGCCCTTTCAAGATTCTTGAGAGGATTGGAACAGTAACATATCAACTTGCATTGCCTTTGATAGTGGAAGTCCATGATGTTTTCCATGTGTCATTGCTTAAGAAGTGTGTTAAAGATGTTGATCATGTGATTTAATGGTATGTACTGCAGGTGGAGCCAAAATGATAATTCCATCCAGAACTTCAGTGCATTTTTCATAGAAAGATGCTCATGTTCCGGAACCAAGCAATCGAGCAGGTTAAAGTGAAATGAAATCACTTTGGGCCCGATGAAGCTACATGGGAGATGGTTGATCACATGTGAGCTATGTATCCTTCTCTATTCACTGGTTGAGAAGTTGTCTTTTGGTATATGTTTTGGTGTGGTGTTTTAGTATATGTACATGGATGTAAATACCACGATGAGCTATGTTATAAATCTCTAATAAGCGGTATGCTTGTCATGTTGTTATCATTGTCATGTTGGTTATGTTGGTTTGCTTCTTAGCAGGTTGATCATTTTAAATACTGCAACGAGCTAAGTTATAAAGCTCCATGGGAAATATGTTTTGATTTTCAATAGTCTTGCTAGTTGTAAGTGTCATTGAACATTGAGGACGGTGTTCCACAAGGGGAAGGGTTCTGTAACAACCCTGGTCAAAAATCCATCTAATAAAGTTAATAAAGGAAAAATAATAACTAAGGTCATGGGACATGTATTCCAAGTTGAAGTTTGGGAAAAAACATAGTGACGAGGATCACTTGTGATTAATTAACGGCTATGGAAATTGGCAAAGGCAATGGAAAATGATTTGGAAAGGCATGAGGCATTAATTGGGATTTTATTTATTAAAATAATGGAAAATAGAAGAGAAGGAAGGTGAAAGGTCACAGGTTGCATGTGAGGAGGAAAATGGAGGAAAATAGTGGAAAATGAAAAAAACAAAGGCCTCATTGATAAAAGGGTTTATGAGGATCAATTAGAAACCTTTTTGTCAGTTTTAGCTTGGAGCTCTCTCTTTTGTTCTCTCTTTCTCATACTCTTGGAAGCTTGAGTTTTCTTGGAGAAATCTTGGAGGAGTGTGGTATAATTTGGATTGGAGCAAGGAGGAAAATGATCCAGATCTTGGGGGGAGGCCCCCAAGATCTAAAAGATTGAAATGGATCTTGTGGGGGAGGCCCCAAGATTTGAAGAATTGCAATGCTAAAAAGAAAATGACATAACACGCAGTAAATAAAACCACAAAGATTTATTTTTTTTTAAACCGATAATAACTATAAAGGCTACATTATGGCGGACAATCTGTCCTTTTACAAAATGTGACTTGTTACTTGTAGTCTTTTTTTGTTACAATACCACGGGTCAATTCCATGGGTGAATGAATACCATGGGTGGATGTCACAATACCATGGGTCAATTCCATGGGTGAATGAATACCATGGGTGGATGTCACAATACCATGGGCGAATGAATACCATGGGTGGATGTCACTTACAATACCATGGGTAAATTCCATTGGTGGATGAATAACATGGATGGATGAATATCATGGGTTGATGTTGTTGGGTGCAAAAAGGTGTCTTTTAAAACTCCTAATTGCCTAAAATTAATTATCAACCTGGGTAAGTCTTTTTGTTTCAAGAGTGTACACAATATGTGCAAGCTATAAATCCAGAGAGTAATGTTTCTTAAATTGCAGCATAGATCTTTCAAATACAAGAGTAAATGGATGCTTTTAATAAATCCCAATTTCAATTAAAGAAAACTTAGTCCTCTAATGAAATAAAATCATACATTCATCAAAGTAACAACAATCACTAGTCGAGGATACAACAGTGATAAGTCATTCCTCTTTTAACTGATTTAATCTAAATCAAACACAATACTCAATAACCAATACAGGCAGCAAACGATTCCTATCTGAGAGCTTTGACAACGATAGTCAATACTCTTTACAGTTGATGATCTGAAACATAATATGTAATTAAATAACTGAATCTGAAATAATAGTAAACTGAATCAACAACACTACTATGGATTATACAAAGTAGAATGATTTTGTTAAGATTAGAAAATAAGAAACAACAAAGCGATACAATTGCAGAAAGTAAGAATTCAATCAAACCATCACATTGCAAAAATCAGAAATGCATGATACAAGAACAACAAGTGAATCCACCAGGGCTTGGGCCCTTAGCCGCCAGTGAATACTGCTGGCTTAATTCAGGAAATGAGAAGGAATGGTAACTCTACTTATATATTAATCATCAAATTGGGCAGCATTACAGTAATTTGTGTCTTCTCAACAACGAGAGTCTACAAATAAAATTACAAGTAGGAATAATAATACTCTCTTCCTCTCCTCCTATCCTATCCTATCTATCTCTAATCTAATAATCCATCTAATTCTCTACACTCCAACTTTGATCTTTGTTTTCATTTAAATACATAGAGAGAAGAGAGCAGTTACACTAGAGATGATTACAATGTGATTCCCATTACAAAATTAGATTTTTCACAACAAATTGTTCAACAAGATCATATCTAAAATATCTTTCCATCAGAATTCAACAGGAATAGATCGAATTTGGTGTTGGAGCTGAGATAATTTGGAAACTGACTGCAACAACGAATCTCAGAAAAACGTCTTTAGAGAACCTTCAGTTTCTCTTAATACGGATCGAATTTTGGCAAACTGCTCATAACAAAACTAATTTGGTACATTTTGGACAAAACCCATGTTTCGGATTTTCCAGATTCTTTTCCATTTTCCCAAAATGTCTAATGTAAAATTGTCACTTCTTATTCCAGCGAAGTTGAAATATTTAATGATGAGCTGTAGATCAAATCTTCAATCTGGAAAATATCTTGGAGACTAAAATGGTGAGTGATGTTACATCCAATTTATTAATAAACCATCATTGGTAAAATCAAGCATAATAATCATCAATTTATTAAAAATAATAGAGAAGAAATAATATTTATTCATAAGAGCATAAATAATTATATGATAAAGTATGGTAGATGACATGATAAACAATGGTAGAAATGGATAAAATAGCCATTGAAGAGTGATAATAATAGTGACAAACTAGTGGCCCAACAGATGCCATTTTCTATTTGGATCATTCCTCCCTCCTTAAGAAGCAATGGTCCCCATTGCGTGAAGTTCCCTCCTGCAAAACCTTTGTTGAATATGAAGAGCCACTGAAGAGAAGGGTTTTATGTGGTTAACCCATAACCATGATGAACGACGATCCGAGGATAGAGATACCTTATAATGCTTGTGACCAACTCTGATACTAATAGTGTGCGACCTAGCAAATGGACTTCGATCAAGTGCGGGTTTGTGGATGACCCATAACCATGATGAACGGATATCCGAGGATTGAGATACTCTATAATGCTTGTGACCAACTGTGATACTGATAGTGTGCGGCCTAGAAAATGGACTTCGATGAAGTGTGAGTTTGTGTATGACCCACAACCATGAAAAACAAAGATCCGAGGATAGAGATACCCTATAATGCTTGTGACCAATTATGATGCTAATAGTGTGCGACCTAGAAAATGGACTTCGATGACAAGGATTTGTGCGGTTTACCCATAACCATGATGCTGGTTGTTGATGAAGTAACAAGGGTCTACATAGCTTGGGGTGGGAGGGAACATCTCCAAAGAAGCCAAGCCGAATGATGTTATGATGAAACTGATGAATGTGAAGCAGGTGCCTACTAAAGCGGGGTGGGAGGGCATGTCTCCAAAGGGAAACTGCTTTGAATGTTGCTCCAAAATTAAAATGGATATAACTTGGTCAATATAACTCGGAATATTTATTATAACCTGTTTTTGGAAACAAAAGGACCATTTTTCATCTTCTCGTGTGTTGGAAATCCTTATATGGACACTCTAGAATCTCATACCTGTGCTGCAACTTTTTCGTCATCACAAACGTTCTTAAAAAGTAGTTGATTTTAAATCACCGATATCTCCCACATTCGAACTCCGATTTGACCGTTTTTTTTTTTAAATGGAGATTTTTTTTAGAGGAGCTCAGATCTACAATCACTTTTCTGAAATTCTGCACCAAAATTGCAAAAAATATATAGGAGAGTCATTGTCCACGAATTGCCATCAGAAACATTTATGTAGCATAACTAATATTAAATCAATGATATGTCCCTCATTCGGACTCCGATTCGGCCGATTTCTTTTCTGAATTTGGGTATTTTTTCGCATGGAATCTAGATCTGCTATTTGTTTTTGTAAAATTTTCACCAAAAGTTTCAGATCTGATCTGCAAACTCACCGCCCAAAAACATTCCTGCGAAAAAATGAAAAAAGAAAAATTCTTCCCGCTTGGCCCAAGAAAATGCTCCATGGAGGACGTAACACATGCCAGAAGTTTGTTGAATATTGCAGTAAAATTTGAAACTGAAATATGCATCAAACCCTCATTCCCATGGAATCATAACCTATTTTGACACCACTGGTTTAGATCTTGGGGGGAGGCTCCCAAGATCTAAAAGATTGAAATGGATCTCGTAGGGGAGGCCCTAAGATCTGATGAATTGCAATGCTAGAAAGAAAATAACAAAACACATAGTAAATAAAACCAAAAAGAAATTTTTTATTAAAATCGATAATAACTATAAAGGTTACATTGTGGTGGACAATTTGTCCTTTTACAAAATGCGACTTGTTACTTATAGTATTTTTCGGTTACAATACCACGAGTCAATTCCATGGGTGAATGAATACCATGGGTGGATGTCACAATACGAAGGGTCAATTCCATGGGTGAATGAATACCATGGGTGGATGTCACTTACAATAACATGGGTAAATTCCATTGGTGGATGAATAGCATGGGTTGATTCCATTTTCTATTCGGATCACAAAATGAAAAGAAGGAAAGCAAAAGAGGACAATGGGATCAATACCTACAACTAGTTTTTCTTGCAGGTACCAAATTGCATGTATGATTTCCTTGCTAGTTTTGGTATGCATTTCATATGCACATGGTTTCTTGGTCAAGATCTGTCATTGACATGGAGGATTTCCTGGATTGATAGTGGTTTTTCCTAGCCTTTCCATTTCCTAGATAGCCATGGTGTTGTGGGTTTCTTTCCTTTTGTTTTCTGGTTGGTTCTCATGCTCCTTATGATTGTGGATTGAGGTACTAGTTCTTGGAGCCTTGGTTGGACATATGCTTTGGAATCCTTGCAACAACTTGGGTTGAGTTATTTCTCCTTGAAGCCTTGGTTGGAAAAAATATTTGGAGCCCTTGGTGGG
This sequence comes from Pinus taeda, assembly GCA_000404065.3. Classification (NCBI taxonomy): domain Eukaryota; kingdom Viridiplantae; phylum Streptophyta; class Pinopsida; order Pinales; family Pinaceae; genus Pinus; species Pinus taeda. Next base: position 56,164 of record APFE030708776.1, read on the forward strand.
TTGAGTTACTAGTCCTGGAAGCCCTGGTTGGAGAAATGCTTCAGATTCTGGCAACAATTGTGGGTTGATTTACTGGTCCTGGAAGCCTTGGTTGGAACAAACACTCTAGAGCCTTGGATAGCTTGGGTAGAGACCAATCTAATAATGGTTAGTGATGTCCGACCATGAGGTGGAAACCCTGGTTGAGGGATGAGGTAGGTTGTACTTTTGAAACCTTAGTTTGGTGTTCTTGGTTTATTCCATGAGTTCCCACATTGATGCTTGGAATATGGCATGAGGATGATTAGCTGAAAGAGAGATTTGGTTCAACCCAATCTATGGTTAGGTGGTACGTGGAAGTCCCTGATTTCATTGAATTTTCATATGTTAATAAGAGATCCCTTTCCTTTGGCATTTTCATGAGTAAAATTGCTTGTCATTATGTGGCTTTAATAGTTGTTACACCATTGATATATATTTGGTTATTTGTTGGTTATGAGCATGTTTTATGATATTATTGATGTATGGATCTCATCATATTTTGGTTAGTAGATTAAATAATAATGAATGAATGACCTAATAGATAAAATTGTACTGATTGGGAGGAGATATCAATTCTTGGTGATTCTCAACTAAGTATGAGATCCCTATGTTCATATATATTGTTATGACATGTAGATTACATGTTCATAATGTGTTTGACAGAATTACTTTCATGTTTGGTAGGGGTATGGGTAGGTCCTAGTTCAAGTGTTTTCATTATTAATCTTATTTCATTGTCAAATATCATTTCTAGAAGTTTCATGAAGTTCTGGGTAGAGGCTTGAGTCGTAGCCCTAAAAAAGTGGTTATGAATCTAGGGTCGATGACACATAACTGCCTAAAAAGGGCCACATTCACATGGATTCCTTACAATGGGAGTGACTGGAGGGTCAGTGAATAGAGGGTCTCAATCTCACGCATGCCTTGTCATGGGAGTGACTGGGGGTACATTTCAATAAAAAATCAAGTTCTCTTAGGGGTTGGATACCTGAAGGGCTTGGTTGGCTCCTAAAGGTTCTGCAGCTCCTAAGGAAGGTTAGGTTGGTCTTGTCTTGTTGGTTCCACTTTCTTAACTGTACATGGGGAGTTGAATCATATCATAGTAACTCTTTGTCACATGTTCACCTCGGTTGGTTGATTAGCTTGGGTAAATGTGGGAGGAGGGTGTTACACAAGAGCTAGCATAACTATCAAGATTCAGTGAATAGGAGGGAGAAACTAACAAATTGAGAGTGATTTTGGTACAATTTGGTACAAGAGGAAATAAGGATGAATACTAGAGATGCGAATTCATCCAAGGGTCATGATAAAGAAAAGTTTCCATGGGATGGAAAGGTAAATAAGGGAAAAGAGAACAAATCCCAATCCAAACTAGAATCCACTCAAGGGGGCAAGAAGAAGGACTTGTAAAAAATTAAATGCTTCCATTGTCATGAATTTGGGCATTATGCCATGAAGTGTCCCCATAATAAGACAAGCAAGAAGACCTCATGAGGAGCAGTAGGTGAAGCTTTGGCTTCACAGTTCGATCTTGACTTTACACTCATTGCATGCATGACCAACACAATGATGGGGAGTGTGTGGTAATTGGACTTAAGTGCATCGTTCCACATGAAAGGGTGTAGATATATTTTTAGTGACCTGGAGGAGAAAGATTTACAGATTCACATCGAGATGTTCATTCCATGCCTAAAGAAAAATCTCGTCTCTGTCGCAGTTTTGGAAGACTGTGGTTATGATGTGATCTTCAACAAAGGAAAGGCATTCCTAAGACACCTAGCCATGAGATAGATGAAGCAGATCATGGTTCATGTGAATAACCTATACAAGCTAAATGTGGAGGATTGTGATGCATTAAGCACAAAGGCACAAAAGGTGAAGAGCCACGATGTCAATGAACTTTGGCATAGAACAATTGGCGGTGAAGTACACAAAATCCACATTCCATGATCAGGACAACAAATACCATGCAGTGCTAGAAAGGATCCACTTTGATTCTACAGTATCCACAACTAGGCACAAATATTTTGTCATTTTTATTCATGAATTTTCATGGAAGTGTTGGATGTTCTTCATGCGAAAGAAGGATGAGACATTCTCCAAGTTCGTAGAATTCAAGGCACTGGTTGAGAAATAAATGAGCAAGAAGGTGAAGGCTCTCAGGAATGATAATGGAGGTGAGCACATGTCGAATGAATTTTAAAAATTATGGTAAAAGAAGGCATTTGAAGAAAGTTGCAATGGGGCGACTGAGAGAGAGAAACATAGTATTGTGGGAGAAAAGAGGGCGATGTTTCATGATCAAGGCCTACCTTTGCATTTGTGGGTCGAGGCATGCAGCATAATAGTCTATTTTTAGAACTAGATTCCTCATCAGATTATGGGCACAATTACACCCAAGGAGGATTTCTCGGGGAGAAAGATGCATGTGTCACACTTTGGGATTTTTGGAGCCTTTGTTTACTAGCATCAAAGAATCAAGGAATAAGCTAGAACCAATAACATAATAGGGGGTATTTGTGGGTTACATAAAAATTCCCCACAGCTACCGTGTGTACTTTCTATCCCTTAGAATGATAGTTGTGTGGAGGGATGTAAAATTTGATGAAGATAAAGCAATGCGGTGCTCTCTTGAGAGGGAGCTTCATACCCCACCAGAAGAGGAGCTTTTAGCTCCAAAGGAGGAGCCTCAAGAAGTTATGGAGTAGCCACAAATAGAGTAGAAAAGAATGGAGACAACTACTCAAGAAGAACAATTAGAGAAGGCAGAAAAAGGACTAGGGAAGCTGAGAGACCTGTGTAGGATGTGAGGGAGAATGTGGGTGCTCCTTCAAATCAGTGTAGGAAGAGAAGGTCACTAGATCGGTACACTAGCTACATGGATTTAATGACTGAGCTTATAAATAATGAGCCATCCTATTTTGAAGAAGTAGTAAAGCAACTTGTATGGTTTGATGCAATGGTGGAGGAATACAAATCCATTGTAAAGAACAATGTTTGGGAAGTGGTCCCATGACAAGAAGACAAATCAATTGTGGGTTTGAGATGGATCTTCAAAGTAAAGCATGCAACATAAAGAAGCATAGAAAAGTACAAGACAAAATTTGTGGACAAAGGGTACTCTCAAGTTGAGAGGATTGACTATGAGGAGACCTTTGCTCCTGTAGCAAGTTACTTATTGATTAGATCAATTATTTCTCTGGTTACATAGATGGGGTGGAAGATCCACTAGATGGATGTGAAAACAACATTCCTCAATGGAGTTATTGAGGAGGCGATTATCAAGAAACCAGAAGGCTTCATGACTTTTGATTAGGAGTCCCATGTGTGTAGACTCAAGCGAGAATTGTATGGTCTCAAGCAAGCACCCCGTGCTTGGTATACCAAGATCAATAGCTATCTCATTTGGTGAAGCAGATGTAAACCTATATCATATCTTGGTAGAAGGTAAATTATTGATTATTGTCTTATATGTTGATGATTTGATTTTAATTGGGGATGAGCAACCGATTAAATCTTGCAAGGAGGATCTTGCAAGAGAGTTTGAAATGAAGGATATGGTTCTTATGCACTACTTCCTCAGATTGGAAGTATGGAAAGGTGATGGGGAACTGTTTTTCTCTCAGGGAAAGTATGCCAACGAGATACTTTAGAGGTTCTGCATGGAAAGTTGCAAACCCATGGAGACACCTCTAGTGACCAACTCGAGGAAAGAAAATTCCAATTTAGGCGAGGAAGTGGATGCTACTCTTTATCGACAATTGGTGGGTTCACTAATGTTTCTTGTTAAGACATGAACAGATATGTGCTATGCAGTCAACCGACTGAGCCAAGCTATGGTTAGACCAACAAAATTATTTTGGAGGGAAACTAATCATGGCCTACGATACCTCAGAGGCACTACCCAATTTGGACTATGGTACAAACAAACAAAGGGAGTGAAGATATGTGGCTTCATAGATTCATATTGGGTGGGGATTCCATCAGAATGAAAGAGTACATTAGGTGGAATTTTCAGTGTTGGGGCAGTGATTTCTTGGTACAGTAGGAAGCAAAGATCTATGGCACTCATCTTGGTAGAAGAAGAGTGCATGGATTCAAGTCAAGCAACATGTCAGGTGATATGGATGAGAAATATATTTTTTGGATTGTTTGGTCAGATGATGGATCCAACTGTGATCTATTGTGATAATCAGAGTCACATCAAGCTCTCTGAAAATCCTATTTTTCACAATCGATCCAAGCATATATATATATATATCTAGTATCACCATTTACGGGACTTTGTGTAGAGGTGAATAATGTTGTGGTAGTACATTTTGACAAAGGAACAAGACGTTGACATTTTGATAAAGGCCTTGTCAAGAGGGAAGTTCAAGTTCCACAGGTGTAGGATAGGGGTGGTTGATAATCCCTTTCTTGCTGAGAGGGAGCGTTGAAAAATGTAGCAAGAAATTCTCAATTTGATTATACCTTGATTAAATTGAGAAAATTCGAATTTCTACATTAACAGAAAACTTGGATGATGTTAACTTGTGTGACCTATCTTGTGTCACCCAATTTACTTAGTAAATTTGAGTTGGAGGAGTTAGAGTTTAGTTCAACATGTGTGATTGCTAATTTGTAGCAATCAAGGTCAGTTATCTCAAGTTGTTTTCAGTTAAAATAGTTCCAACTTTTGGAGGAACTAGTGGAAGGTTAGTTGCGTAGTGGGACTTCTGTCAAACTCAGTGATCATCCAATTAACTGATCAATTATCCCAAAATATCTAGTGTATGCAGATAATTCGAGTTACCTAGTTGACATAGAGATTCCAAGGTAGTGTAGCATCAGTTGTAGACTAATATTGAGTGTACAGGTGTTGCATGCAGTCAAATGATCAAACTAAGGAATTGCACAATTCAATTTGAGGATTTTCCTAAATAATAGGGGTCTAATTACTCAAGGAACAACATAAGTAAATATGAGCTCAAGCCGAGGCAAAATTTGATTAAGTCTAGCTTAGAGCTTAGAGGCCTTCAGTGAGTAGAGAGATAGGTTGTGCACTTGCAATATGTGCTTAGTCGAGCAAACAAATTGTCATTAATATCTATTCATCGGATTAATGCAAGTAGGCATTAGGGTTTTTAATAGTTTACTTTCCCTGAGAAAAAAATACAATTTTCATGTGTGTTATTTCTTCTTGCATGTCTGAGATTTTTGTTCTAAATTGTGAATTAATGTCTGCAAAGTAGTAGAGTAGGTTTGTGTCTTATGATTTTGATTAAAAATTCATGAGCAGTTGCAAATCTACAGCCTAATCTCTACATTAATTTTAAAAAATAAAAATAATAAAGCCATTAGAATGCTTACATGGACTCCAAATATGCAGTATGGTGTTTATTTCGTGCTCAAGGTTGTTTAGGAAGAAACACTTTTGCTCAATATCTCCCCAAAATGCACTGCTCAATCCCAATATGGTAAAAAATGGGGTCGATGGTGCATAAATAATTTTTTTTTATCAATAACACATGCACATTTCTAGATCTTGCACACATCCTTAAGAACAAGTGCGCATTCTTGAGTAATATTGAGCTAGAAACCTTGCTTGTGTCCTAGTTGGTAGCTTGAGCTTTGCTAAGTCTAACTTCTGAGGAATGTGCACACACCCCTGGGAACACACAAGTTCCTATAGGAATGCATTCTTGATGAACCGATTGCCACTTTGAGGCCATCTTCTCCATGCACCTACCTTAAATTACATATGAATTCACCTTTATGTTATGTCAAATCAACATGTACTATAATATCATGAAGATAACAAGAGATAAAAATCAAATCTATAAGCAAAAAATATTTGGATAGCTAAAACACTACACACACACACACATACGTATAGATCTATAGGAAATGAAGTACATGTAGATATCAACAATTTATATCACAATCGGATCTCCAAAACTTAGATAGGGAAACCATAGAAAAGGCCTAGCCACCAACTCCATCTAGATATGCATCACTTATAACCAAAGACATTCACTACACCAAAGATCCTCAACAAGATAGCATCACCCATAAGAAGTGCTTCTTTGCACCTACCCATGTATCCCACAAATATACAAGATGTAGCACTAGGGTTTCTAGTGTCACAAAACCCTAATAATATTCTCTTACAAGATCTATAAGATAAAATACTTCCTTTAAACCTCTGGGTTTTATCTTAAACTCTATTGTACTTTCCCTCCTTATGGGGAAACCCTAACACTAGAATTTCCATTGGAATTCCTTGAAAAACCTAATGTCCAAGACAAAAAGAACAAATATATGTAGACAATATTAAAAGAAGACGAGCTTGTTCTAATATCCTAGCTCTTATTCATGTCACTATGATCTCCAAGAGAAAACAAGTACACAAATTCTCAAAATATTCTCTTCTCTTTGTATTTATATGAGAGGTGAGGGAAACCTACAATACAAAGTGAACATACTCCACTACAAACAACTTAACTCTACATAAGGTAGGGCCACAAGTGGAGCACTCTAGAACTCTATGTGGTACATATCAATATTTAAGGCATGCAAAGCTTTAAGGAAAGATAATTATCCTCATGCAAGGTCCAAATCTTCTCTTCCAAAGACCCTCAAATCTCCAACTCTCCCTCCTAATCAATTTGTACCTTTAGGTCCATGCCATCTACATGATCAATCCTTAAGCCCAATGTCCTCAAGTCAAGTATAAGCTTCTATGCAAATAACTAAGTGTCCCCATGCCATGTAGGGCATAAATCCCTCCTATAACATGCCTAATGCTCCTACTTCAAGGAAATTCACCCCCATAAGCATGCAACCACCATCCACATGTTGAATACATGAAGAAGTCCCCAAGTTGTTGTTGGGTGCAGGAATTGCAATTAAGTAGACTCCTTCAACACTTAATTGTCAACCTGAGGGTTTCGTACACTTAAAGGTGAAGCACAAGAAATGCCAGAAATGATATGAAATTTTCCTAACTCTATTCCTACTTCCTTAATTACAATCTTGTAGAATTGAAAAGAAAATATCACCCAACAATTTACACCAAAAAAATTCTAGTGCTGGAATATGAAAGAATGTACTTTTGCAAAGAAATAAATAAAAGGAAATTTCAAACTCTTGTAAGCAATGCTGATTAATTGCAATGGAAATCTATGTCTATCTTCATTATAGTAGTATGTCAGATTAATAATTGAGCCCTTGAAGATATCTGACTTCTTGATAGATCTTTCTCCCTGCACTGAGCTATTATTCTTGTACTCTTGCAATATTCTTGCACCAGTACTGAAACAAAGTTTATATGTTGGAAGTATATTCTACACTTGTATTGAATATTTTTGTCCTCATGTAGGAGCTCTAAGTCTTAGGACTAGAGCACTCTGTTCCTATATTAGGATATTAATTCCTGTACCGGAGAAAAGATTCCTACACCAAGTTTTCAAATTTCTTTCATAAAAGAATAAATATTGTGTAACTTAAGAAAATAATTTGCAAAGGTGAACAGAACTTTGAAATATCTTTCACAAATAGAAAGATGCTTCAACCCAACTTAACTTCAAAATAAGAATTAACTTCGAAAGTCAAAACACACTTTTCTTCAATCAAGGAACTCTTTCATGCAACTAAAGAAATCAACTAACTGTGACATCGAGCTTTATCCCTGTAATAGTTATTCACATAAATTTGATCTTCCTTTTTAATCTTCTTAATTCAGAAAGGTTCACTTTGAAATAATTAGATGTGGAGTTCAATCATTTCCTTAAAAGTGTAAAGTTCAGGTATAGATTAATGCGTTATAACAACATTCATTCCTTAATTACCAAAGCATATTCAATCCAAAATATCATGAATACTTCTAAAACATGAACACTCACTTGCATAAATGCATCAAGATGCTTATGACAGAAAAGAACGAAAGACTTCGCTGTAATGAACCAAAGAAATCAAATTGCAGAACTGTAAATGCACTAGTGTAGAAATAATGTGTTTGCACAATCCAGACAGAAATAATACTAATCTTCGAAAAGAAATATTACGAAAAAGGTAAGATCAAACTTAGTTAAGCATGTACACCACGGATCCGTCAAACAATGGCTATGAACGAAATCGACCCTGAACTTTGTGAAAGAATAGAAGCATATACTTAATTCACACCTTGCATTAAAATGAAATCAACACATCTTTAATGAGAAAGAAGAATGCAAGTGAGAATGAGTTCGGTTGGCCCCTAGCCAACCAGCTCGTTTCCCTGTTTCAGAAACTTGGAAACTCAACTCTCAACAACACATCAAAATAGAATTAAAACATAGGATTGAAATAACATGGCGCAATCCCTATATATAAAATTTCGAATCAACAAATGTACATGATAAAATCGAATCTAGACTAGAACGAGGGTGATACCAACGAAATTAAAAAATACCACAGTTACAGTAGAATTTATATCGCTGTCACTCCATTTCTTCTATGAATCCTACATTATATACATCCCTTTAGGCCTACGGCCGTAACAAAATTCATTTAGCGTTACGATCTAAGCCTTTCGGTTGTAACGAAATAACAACAATATTACATTCTAAGCCTTTCAGCTGTAACAAAACACTAAACTTAAGCATTCAGCCGACGACCTGATCTCTATCATATCCCTGACTTATCTCCATTCTAAGCCCAACTCGAGATGACTGATTCTGACCGAGATTTCTGCATTAGGTAGTGCGTTATCACGAAAGTTTAGGATTTTCCAGTGGTGAATGAATCCTACCTGTGCTTGACCATGCTAGAGAAATTATTAATACGTTGCTTACCAAATATTTTAGGAAAGAAGATATTAGTTGCAAAGATTTTAGAGGTACAAAATCTATAAAAATAATTAATTAATACATTTGTAATCCTTAAATATGAAATATAATGCTAGTGCAGGAAAAGGAATGATTCTTGGAATAATGCAGGTATAAGGAGGTTGTGAGGTTAACACAAAGGTCTAAAGTTATGAATTTGAAGTAGGAAAGGGGTTAAAAATGAAGCAATTTAACCTTCCAAAGTCCTCTCCTCCCTATGATGTTTTGTGTCCTCACACAACCTTTAGCTGCTACAAAAAAACCAAAACAAAGGAGCCTCCCTTCATTGCTGAAATTGTATGTTGATACCTGCTTTCACTGTCTTTGCCTTCTTGCCTCGAGCCTTATTGAGTTGCTTGGTCACATTTTTAAGACGTTTATAGCACTTTGAGGCCCTAAATTTCCATATCTTTACTTTACTTTTCTTCTCTTTCCCTTCTCCTACCAACTCTGCATTTATATTCTTTTGCGATGTATCCTGCTCTTTCATGGCTTGGTTTAATATCTCCAAGCCATAAACATGTTGCTTGAGCTCTTCTATCTGACTTCTCAGATAGAGGGTGGAGTTTTCTACTCCCAATTCCTCTGGTGCAGACTTCTCGATAGTCGATTCCAAACATGTGTCGACATCATCAGGGTCAAGGTTATCCTAGCTACCCAGTTCCTGCATTTCAACATCGTCAAGGGTTTCAATACCCGGAATTTCAATGTCTCTAAGGGTCTCGGTACCTAAAACATCAATGTTATCAAGGGTACACATTCACCTTACCAGGGGTTTTAGTACTTGGAACTTCAAAATTATCCAAGGCTTCAGTACACTGCACATTCACATTACTAGGGTTTTCAATACTCGGAACTTCAAAATTATCTAGGGCTTTAGTACCCTGCACATTCACCTTACCAGGGGTTTCATTACCCAGAAATTCAAAATTATCCAGGGCTTCAGTGTCCTGCACCTCGTCATCCATCTGACCCTCCGCTGGGTCTTTGCTCGCACTCAGTATCGTTTTTCTCTTATTCATCTTATCAAAGAGGACTGACAAGGGCGTGTCATCTTCCTTCTCTGCATAGCCTTTGTTGACCACTGTATGGGTTGCCACCTCATGAGGAATGAGAGGTTACTGTTACCTAGTGAAGCAAGTGGTGAGTCATCCAATAGTATCGGGGAGGTTGACTGAACATGACCCACCCTTGAAGAGGCAGTCCTTTTCCTGGCTAATCTCCTAGTCTCGGTAGGGTGCGGGGTCAAGGTTTTTGATTTTTCTTCCTTGCTTACACCCTTATTTTTGGATGACTTCCCTGCACTTCGTCCTTGAAACTCCTTAAAAAATTCTTCCTAGGTCACCTTTTTAACCTCCAGTTCCTTCTTGATTAAAATTGCGAACAAGCCGTGGTGGTATAACTTGTGTGCAACCTGCCTTGACCTCCCTCTCTGAACACCTTCCGACATTTTCTCTAAGCTCCTGAGTAGATAATAAGGAAAATTAATGAGCTTACTAGACTCAAAATGCAGGAGCAATCGTATGTGGTACATGAAGGTTTGTGAATAAAGGCCTTCGCAGGTGAGAAACTTATGTAATATGTAAAGGAGGTCCTTCCATTTCCCAAACATAGTGCTATGCTGGAGACCGTTCTTCCGATCCACCTTTTACTTCATGTTGACCACAAATCGGTGCTATAGATTCTTCTCAATCTTCTCCTTATTAAACCATTGTTCTCTCACTGCTGCTAAACCTGTAGCTTGAGATATAGACTCCTCTGTGACGCAAATTCTAGTGAACCCACCTTGGCTCGACTTCCATCAAAATTCTAGGTGAATGCTAGCGCCACAACTGAGTCGAATCCATTAAATTTTTGTAGAAATGGGAAGAACTTAGATTCCTGCAATATTGCAAGACTATTTCTATACTCGACCATTTTCTCCATCTATTTCACAGATCGTGGTTCAATCCTTACAGGTACCATTTCTTTGTTTGAATTCACCCAATATCTGTCTAAAAATTTGGAAGACTATTACAAATGAAGAACTCAAAGCTTTGTCGAGGGATTTATGATGGTCGAGCTATACATCTGCTACTATATTGGCCACCTTCTAAATGGTCACGCTCCATCATTAAGATTACACTCCTGGGATGGATGTGAATACGAATTGGTTCAAGTACAAGCAGGCAATGATGATTGGGAAATGCATCGGTTTAGATAATGATTCAATGTAATGGTCATGCGAGGTTGGATATGAGGTAAGGCCATCATTGACAGGTGATGAGTCTTTTCAAGAAGAGGTAAGTATTGGACTTCATGAGAATTGTACCATCCCACATTCACTTCATGATCTCACATAAGGTGTACTCAGTACTCATTAAAAAGATGAGATTTAATAACCTAAAATATCTTTGTACTTAAACAATTTCTTCCTAATTTAGTAAATGATAAAACAAAGTGTTAACCATAATACATATTATTGAATGCCATGATCTACATGGGGTGCAGTCATTATGCCTGTACAAAAAATTTACGAAACAATGATAAGCTTTTCAATACACATTTTTGCACTAAGTGTTCCTGCACTCTATTTGCATTAAGACCATTGTTCCCGCACAAGAACATGTTTTTTCATAATTGGTCGCACTCAGTGGTGTGGATTCCTATACTGAATGTTCCTGCACTGAACATGCCTACATTGAATATGCTTGCACTTGAACATGCCTTCACTAAACATGCTTCCACTCGAACACACATTCCTGCACCAGGGATATTTGTAGCATATCTGGAAAGAGAAAGGGAACCAAAAAAAAATTCTGATAGGATATAATTCATAGGCTAGATTTGAAAAAATTGTTGGATATACAAGGGAGGTTTTATTTACCAGTATTTGGTGTTGATATATGCCTTTCGATTTGACATGTGAGTTCACGTCAGATCCTGCAATCAATCCATGAGGGGAAAAAAGAGAAGTGGGAAATATGGTAAATTTTAGAATGGGAAGGAAATTACGATAGAGAATTCAAGAGTGAGAACACCAAGAGGGACAAATCAAAAAGGGATTTTGGGGAAAAAATTCAAGGGGAAAAAAGGGAAATACGAAATCAGATAGGGAAAGTTTCTTTGAAGAAAGGGATGGTAAGCTTCATGGAATAAAAAGAAGAAAATAAAGGGGATTCTTTTTATGAAAATGGGAATAGAAGAAGGGAAGAATTTCACCTGAAATTTTCCTGTGATCTGGAAAGTAAATGCAATGGGAATTAAGTGTTGCTCGGATAAAAATTTACATGCTAGCTATCCCAAACTTGGATAAGGGCTCGGTTCTTGCACTTGAACCTTCTTCTTCTTGGTGATAGTCAACACATCTAAAAATCAATAAACATTACCAATTTATTAGAATTTGATCTTCCTTCCAGCAAGCTGGTTTTTAAGTTGATCCATCTGCAATCATGTTAGTAAAATTGATTTTCACAATCACAAGAAAATATTTTTTTCTTTACCTTTTTTTTTTGGATTTTCTTTAAACTTTATTTCAAGAGAGAAGAAATCAGATCACAATAGGTCAGCATAGCCGCCTACCAACTAAAGTTCAGACTTTTGTTGCACTTGCTGCATAAAATCTTCCTTTATGAGGGGCTGAAAGTATGCTTTAAGCCTATGCCCATTCACAAGGAAAAATGAATTTCGCCCATTGATAGTTTTGAATTGTATAGCTCCATTGTTAAAAACTTGAATTACCTCATACGGTCCCATCCAACAAGTTCCCCTTAAAATGTTTAAATCTAGAGTCATAAAGAAGTACCTAATCACCTAGTTGGAACTGTTTATTCTTGATAAACTTGTCATGCCACTTCTTGCGTTGTTGCTGCACCAAAATATTCTATTGAACAACATCCCTTCAAAATTCATCCAACTCGTTTAACTGCAATAGATGTTGTTGTTGTGCTTCTAAGAGATCTAGACCCAATTGAAATGTGGTTTTGAAAGTCTTTATCTGCAATTCAATTGGCAAAAGGACTTGTTTTCTATACACCAGCTCATATGGTGTATTCCCTATGCTATTCCTCCAAGTGGTTTGATAAGCCCATAAGGCTTTAGGTAATCGACTGGCCCAATCCTTCCTGTGCATGCTTATTGTTTTGGTGAGGAGGGATTTGATCACCTTGTTTGTAGATTCCACCTGGTCATTTGCTTGTGGGTGGAACAATGTAGATTTCCTGTGCCAAATCTTGTATTGATTCATGACTTCCTATACCAAGTTAGAAACAAACTACGATCCATTGTCAGAAACAATTTCTGTAGGAATATAGAATCTAGTAAAAATTTCATTAAATATAAAATCAACAACAACTTTCTCAGTGGCAAAAGAAACAACTTTAGCCTCTACCCACTTAGTAACAAAATCAGTACAAACCAAGATATGCTTTTTATTTAAAGATGTGGGGTTTATGGGTCCTACAAAATCAATAGCCCATTTTTCAAAGGCACTTCATTGGCTTGAACATGTTGAACCATCCATTGACAACTATCACAACGCCTAACATATTGCTTGGCATCCTTAAACAAAGAAGACCAAAAATAGCCAGTGCTTAAATTTTATATGCAGTTCGTTTATCAACAAAGTGGCCACCACAAGGTTCATCATGGGTAGATTTTAAGATATCAAACATTTCTTCCTCTCTCACACATCTACAAATAACAAGATCTGGTCCAATGTAAAAGATATCTCCTCGTATCCAAGAATACGAAGCACTTTTTTGAATGATATTCCGCCTTTCACAAGCAGATAAGTGAGGTGGTGTTTTTTTGGTGACTAAATAGTTAGCTATGTCAGCAAACCATGGGGATTTTGTTGACATAGCAAAAATATGTTTATCAGGGAAATCATCATCAACAAGAATTACTTCACCATGATTATTTAATCTAGAAAGATAATCAGCTACAACATTAGACTTTCCTGGTCTATTAATAATTGTAACATTGAATTCTTGTAATAAAAGAAACCACTCAGTCACTCTTCTGCTAGTTAAAGGTTTATTCATTAAATAATTTATAGCAGAATGATCAGTATGCACATAAAATTCATATCCTGTAATGTAATGTATGAATTTATTAATAGCAAAAATAACAGCTAAAAATTCTTTCTCAGTCACTGCATAGTTAAATTCACTAGGTGACAAATTTTTACCGATGTAATAAATAACATAGGATTGTTAATTCTCCTCTTGCCCTAAGGTTGTGCCAATGGCAGTGTCTGAGGCATTAGAAGAAATGTGAAATGGCAGGGACTAGTTTGGTCCTCTCAAAGTTGGTGCCTGTACTAATTTTTCCTTCAATGTCCCAAATGATTGTTGGCAAGCTGTGGACCAGGAGAATTCACTATCCTTAGCTAATAATCAAAAAAGGGGGTAGAAATCTTGGAAAAATTCTTAATGAATCTCCGGTAATAACAAGCATGTCCTAGAAAGCCTCTCACTTCCCTTTGTGTTTTCAGTGCAGGTAGAGGAAAAATAACTTCAACTTTAGCGGGGTCTGCCTGGATACCTTTGTCAGAAACCAAATGACCAAGAACCACTCATGCTTTGCACATTAATCTACATTTCTTATCACCCAAAACAAGATGAGCCTCTTGGAAACATAAAGAACTTTTTCTATATTTTTAAGAGCTTCATCATATGAGTTACCAAACACAGATAAATCATCCATATAAATCTCAACACATTCAAGATAAACAAAAATATCCAACACAACCCTCTGAAAGGTGGCGGGTGCATTACACAACCTCAAAGGAAGCACTCGATAATAAAATGTACCCCAAGGGCATGTAAAGGTAGTTTTGTCTTGACCTGAGGGTGTGATTTGGATTTGGTTATATCCATTAAAGCCATCCAAAAATGAAAATTACTTTTCATCGGCAAGGGCATCTATCACCTAATCGATGAAAGGAAGGGGAAAGTAATCCTTGAGATTGGATTTATTTAATTCTCGATAATCAATGCAAATACGCCATATCCCATCTTTCTTAGGGCCTATCACTAATGGAGAGACCCACTGACTGTGATAAATTGGATAGAAGAAATTAGCGTCTAAGAGTTTTCGTAATTCCTCTTTAACAATATCTCTTAGCATGGTATTCATTCGTCTCCGGGGTTTTCGGACAAGTAGGGCTCCCTCCTGAATATAGATATGATGAGTATAAGTCTCAGGAGGAATGCCTTTCATGTCTTCATAAATCCAAGTGAATGCATCTAGGTGATCTCACAACAAGGTAACAAGCTGCTCTTGCTGACGAATATGGTCCAACCCAAGTTGTTCCATGGTTTTCCTGGTCATAACATTGATGGCCACCCCTAGGTCTATTAATACATTAGAGATAAGGATATCACCCATTTGGACAGAAACAACTGGGTTTCCAGGATCTATATATTTCTTAATTGATACACATCATGTCATTAACTCAGCTTCTCTAACAACAAACTGAATGGTCTGAGGTTCTACTCTCTTCCTCCCTAGCTTTTTAAGGCATAACTCCCTAATGATCTTTGTGCAGATGGGAATTTCTCTAATAGCCTGAAGTAAAGGAACCTTTATGCAAAGATTCCTTAACTTTGAAGCCAAAGTGGACTTGCAGTCACTCTTCTCCATAGCCAACCTCTCTGGATAGGGAGGCTGGTTTGAAGAAGATGGTGAATCTGAAGGTACGAAATTGGGCTGAATGTTCACATTGTTTTTCGAATGATCAAGAGTTGTCTCCTCATTTTTCTCCTCAATAATCACCATGGGTTGTTTTTGTTTTTCTTATTTAACTATCCTTCCCGATCTCAATTGAAGCTCATTTATCCCAACCAGCAAGGTTCGATAGGTAGGAGAAGGGGATGGTCCAACCGAGTGAATCAATTGTACCGCCTTCTTATTATGATTTGGTACCGATTGAGCAGGTAGTTGAGATGGTCTAAATGGTGGTGGAATTGGTTGACTATGCCGAGGTAGAGAGAGAAAAGATGGTTGTGACATATGGTGTGGTGCATATGAAGGAGGATATGATGGCATTTAAGCAGGATATGAATGATATGAATGGTTTGGCCCTCTCCATCCTTATTGCCAAGGTTGAGAAGACTATCCATGGTGAAAATGGTTTATGTGCTGTCAATGTTGAAAGTGATTATTATTATTATGATAGGAATATGGAGATGCATTATAACCATAAAAATGTGGTTCAGGAACCATACATGCACTTACCTGTGGCGAGTTACTTCGGATTCCCATAGCATGTAATGGCACAGGTTCAGAATGTCCTCCTTCAAATGCAGCTTTCAATCTAGGTATGGAGGGGAATTCCTTGATGGAATGGTTCTCTGCACAGATTATACATTTATTAGCATTCTTTATATCAACAGGACTCTCTCTTAAAGGACGCTTTTTTCCTACATTTTGGACAAAAAATAAACAATGACTCTTGTTCTTTTTCTTGTTGTTGCTGAAATCTCAAAGAGTCTATTTGTTTGCTACCAATATTCATTATTTCAATTTTCATATTCTCCATTTTATTCTCCAGCCAATAATCATAACATCTGTAGATCCCAGTTTGTTAGTTCTACTTCAACCTCCTCTAGTGGATCTAGATTGATTCCGTGAGAACTTCCTGCACAAGTCACAAATTTGTTCAAACGTTTTCTGAACAATATCACATTGTCCTAAAAAATTAAAATTATGTTTAGAATCCTCAGCAAGCCCTCGTAGGAACAAGGTTCGAATGGTACTTAAATCAAATTTTTGTTTGGACCTTTGGAGTATATACAAAAATCTCTCTAAGTAGTCCTCCAAAGTTTCATCATCACCTTGTACAATGGTGAAGATCTCATCCTGCATTTCTCTAGTTTTAAAATATTCTTGATAGTTATTCAAAAGCACTCCCTTCATTTGCTCCCAAGAACTTATAGTGTTTCCTCCTAGTCCCATGAACCAGTGTAAGGTTGAATCCTTGAGAGTTGCAGGAAACAATTTTAATTTCTAGGCATCTGAAGAATAATAATAACCCATACATAGTATATCAAATTAAAAAATGAATGAATCTGGGTCTTTGTGCACCTTAACATGAAAATTTGGAAGAGATAAGGGTGAAATATTCTTCATTTGCACATTCACTTCAGAATTCACTATTGGAAATCCAAAAGTGGATTGCTCTTCGTTTACCTGATTCTTGCTAGTCCCCTCTACATGGCCTTCATCATCAACCATTGTTGTGCCTCCAATTGGACCAAGGTTGAATATTGATGAATTGAACTTTTTGATCACCCTTAGCCTCCTTCTTCCCCTTCTTGGGTTGTGTCACACCTGAATCACTGTTTCCAGAATCCAAGTGGACCATTCCGGCGTGATGAGTCTGGGTCTGCTTGGACTTTCTACTTGCAAAAGAAGGTCCAATATAAGAAGAGTTTTCATATTTTTCAATGTTTCATCGGTCCTTATTGGGCTTCAGATCCATACCTTTCTTAGGCATTCATTTTAAAAATCAAACCCAAATGACAAAATTCAAATGTTGTAAAGAAATAATCTTTCAATTTCTACAAAGAATAAAGAAAGAAGCACTCGTAAAATCCTTAAAAAAATAGAAGCATGCTGCAGAAAAAAATAACAGCAGACTTACCCCTATTGTGGAAAACGAAAAGTTCTTACCAATTTCAAATCGCCTCCCCGACAACGACGCCAAAATGTTGGGTGCAGGAATTGTGGTTAAGTAGACTCCAACACTTAATTGTCAACCCAGGGGTTTCGTAAACTTAGAGGCGAAGCACATGAAATGCCAGAAATGATATGAAATTTTCCTAACTCTATTACTACTTCCTTAATTAGAATCTTGTAGAATTGAAAAGAAAATATCACCCGAAAATTTACACCAAAGAAATTCTAGTGCTGGAATATGAAAAAAACTACTTTTGCCAAGAAATAAATAAAAATAAATTTCAAAATCTTGTTAACAATCCTGATTAATTGAAATGGAAATCTATGTCTATCTTCAGTATAGTTTTATGTGAGATTAATAATTAGACCATTGAAGATATCTAACTTCTTTATAGATCTTTCTCCCAGCATTGAGCTATTATTCCTGTACTCCTGTAATATTATTGAACCAGTACCAGAACAAAGTTTATATGATCGAAGTATATTCTACACTTGTACTGAAGATTTTTGTCCTCATGCAGGGGCTCTGAGTCTTCGGACTAGAGCACTCTGTTCATATATCATGATATTAATTCTTGTACCGGAACAGAGGTTCCTGCACCAAGTTTTCAAATTTCTTTCATAAAAGAATAAAGAGTGTGTTAGCTTAAGAAAATAATTTACAAAGGTGAACATAACTTTGAAATAGCTTTCATAAATAGAAAGATGCTTCAACCCAACTTAACTTCAAAATGAGAATTAACTTCGAAAGTCAAAGCACACTTTTCTCCAATCAAGGAACTCTTTCATGCAACTAAAGAAATAATCTAACTGTGGCAGTAGGCTTTATCCCTGTAATAGTTATTAACATAAATCCGATCTTCCTTTTTAATTTCTTAATTTAGAAAGGCTCACTTTGAAATAATTAGATGTGGAGTTCGATCCTTTCCTTAAAAGTGTAAATTGTAGGTACAGATTAATGCATTATAAGAACATTTATTCCTTAATTACCAAAGCATATTCAATCCAGAATATCAAGAATAATTCTAATAGATGAACACTCACTTGCAGAAATGCATCAAGATCCTTATGACATAAAAGAATGAAAGAATTCGCTATAATGAACCAAAGAAAACAAATTGCAAAAATGTAAATGCAGTAGTGTAGGAATAATGTGCTTGCATTATCGAGACATAAATAATACTAAGCTTCGAAAAGAAAGATTACAAAAAAGGTAAGATCAAACTTAGTTAAGCATGCACACCACAGATCGGTCACACAATGGCTACGAATGAAATCGAACCTGAACTTTGTGAAAGAATAGAAGCATCTACTTAATTTACACCTTGCATTAAAACGAAATCAACACACCTTTAACGAGAAAGAAGAATGCGAGGGAGAACGAGATGGGTTGGCTAGGCCCTAGCCAACCAGCTCGTTTCCTTATTTAAGAAACTTGGAAACTTAGCTCTCTGCAACACAAAAACATAGAATTAAAAAATAGGATTGAAATAACATGGTGCGGTCCCTTTATATTAAATTTCAGAATCAGCAAATGTACATGATGAAATCCAATCCAGCCCAAAACGAGGGCGATACCAACAAAATTAAAAAATACCACAGTTACAGTAGCATTGTATCACTATCGCTCCATTTCTTCTTTGAATCCTACATTATATACATCCCTTTAGGCTTGCGGCCGTAACAAAATTACATTTAGCATTATGATCTAAGCCTTTCAGTTGTAACGAAATAACAAAAATATTACATTCTAAGCCTTTCAGCGATAAAAAAACACTAAACTTAAGCATTCGGCCAACGACCTTATCTCTATCATATCCCTAACTTATCCCTGCCTTGAGCCCAACTCAAGATGACTGATTTTGAACAAGATCTTCTTGTTAGGTAGTGAGTTGTCACGAAAGTTTAGGATTTGCCAGCGGTGCAAGAATCCTACCTGCACTCGACCATGCTAAAGAAATGATTAATATATTGCTTACCAAATACTTTAGGAAATACGATATTAGTTGCAAAGAATATTAGAGGTATAAAATCTATACAAATAATTAATGAAGTACATTTGTAATCCATAAATATGAAATATAAAGCTAGTGCAAGAAAATGCATGATTCTTGGAATAGTGTAGGAATAAGAAGGTTGCGAGGTTAAAACATAGGTCTAAGGTTATGAATTTGAAGTAGGAAAGGGATTAAAAATGAAGTAATTTAGCCTACCAACATCTCTATATGAATACAACACTGTAAGGAAGAGTGTTACATATGCATCAAGACAAGGCATAATAATCAATGACCAATCCAACTCCAATGTGCATGTCCATCAATGTATAACCAAGGGTCATCCCTATATCATGCTATCCACATCACATGGAGCATGGCGTGAACACTTTCTGTTGGACACCTAATCCTCTATGGGTTAGTGTGGAAGCGGAATAGACTAAGGAAGTCCAAGATAGCTTGGGATGTGGAACCCAATGGTCACACCATGTACTATAAATGTATATCATTTGTTAATAAAAAATTAACTCTCATGTTTTATCTTTCATACTCTTTTTGTCATGTGTGTGTTTAACATGGTATCAGAGCGGGTGATCTCCTGCCCTGCTCAAGTGTGAGCCACCTGTTTCTGTGGCCTTTGTAAACCAATGCTCTCCTCCTGATTATACCTTTCTGAGCATTTCTTGGAATAGAGGTTGTTACCTCTATCAGCTCTACCATTCCTCTATTGTGAGCAGTATTGACACTTTGCGATTTAAATTCTTTATTCTGAAATCCTATCAACCATATTTTAGTTGTATTCTATGCACACACTAATCCAAATAGAAAATGTTGGCAGCTCTGATGCTTCCACTGACCTGAATGCATCATTATTCCCCTGAGACTCACTATTATTCCACTGGCATGTTCCTTCTACTACACTACTCCTGTCACTGCTCCACCTGCATACAAAACACTCAACTCTCCCCACCAGTTGCCATACCCATACAAACCTAGCACCTGGTGCCATTGCCATCCTGCCGCATTCTGCATTCAACCTAACATGGTATCGCTCCTCACCATACTCTAGGTATTACCGCGCTGCCTCTGTTGTTAAGAGCCATACTCCAGGTATTATTGCATTGCCTCTGTTGTTCTTTACATACTAGCATTCATATGACTATCAAGTAGTATTACCGCATCCATAGTAGTGTGTACTATACTCTTCTATCCACGGTTGGTCTCCACAGTAGGATAGGCACTGCTTTCTGATCCTAATTTTGCAATTTATGTTCAGAAGTATGGACAGGACAAAGACGCTTTCTTTGCTAACTCTGCGGAAGCTCACCTAAAGCTTTCTGAACTTCTGTTTGCTGATGTGTAGATTCATACCTGTTGCAGAGACAATTCCTTGCTGTTGTTGATTGAACAACTGACATGAGATGTGGCATTTATAATTACTTGCTGCCTTATAATCCTTTCATACCTACTGCAGATACAATTCCTTGCTTGATAGCTTTTTTTTGTATTTCATCTAATATTTTCGATTTTGGACATTTGAACTATCACGTTGGTGCAATGGCTACTCTGTTGAACGCTCCAGATATCACGTTAGTGGTATTTGAATAGTGCATTCAATACCGTTGTCTAAATGTTATAAGAGAGGTATTGGACCTGTGGCAGAACAGGACATCGACATAATCCATGTCAGGCCTCTTTAGTGAAGCCTTGGTGCCTTCAACAATGTGCTTGCCGAAAATCCCCTTATGCCTTCAACAATGGACTTAAACCCATTGCAGTAGAATTAGATGTGCCTCTAGCACAACTTGCTATTGCGTGGTGTGCATCCAATCAAAATCTTAGCACAGTCATTACTAGTGCAACAAAAGAAAGCTAGATTCACGAGAACATGAAAGCAGTGGACATTATTCCAAAGTTGACACTAGATATCTTGGAGAGGTATTAAGCCTGAGAACATAGAAGAGTTGTACAAGTCAGTGCATGCTACAATGTTTTCGGAGAGGACTACAGTGTTTTCAGAGCTCTGAAGGGTGCTTTGGATGGAGGATTAGGTATTCCTCACAACAACAAGTGTTTTTCTAGTTATAATAAGGAAAGCAAGAGCTTGTATGCTGAGGTCCATCGAAAGTATATTTTTGCTGATAGCTATTGTTCTATTCCATTTCGTGCACCACTCTTCCGTATTGGTATTATAAGAACTATATTGTTCAGTTCTTTTTAACACGGTCAATTCCCATATACTCTATAGGGTTACAATATCACCCCCAGCGACTTGATGACCATCACGTGATCTCGCATCAAACGAAGCTGACTTTCACGTATCAAACAAAGCAAACTTTCTCTCATAAAAAGTATTGTGTGTTGAATGTTCCACAATCCACCGCGCTTGGCTCCATACCATTGTTGGCTCCACAGTCAACTCCTCCCACATGCAGTTAGCCTCACTCGTTCACAATCGGCCTCACCACTGTGCAGTGAAATTGTTCCCTCGAATTCATCTTTCAGAGCGTTGATTTCCCAGAATAATCCTTTTGTTGGTGCATTGCGTTGGTTGAACTTTGTTGTCCCATATACATAAACACGTTGTTGTATACAAGGCCGGCATATATATACGCTGACACCCTCTATGCTACCAAATTTGAAGTTCATTGCAAGTTTACTGAATTTTAAAGATATGGTAAATGTTTTCGGCGAGGGATTGTTTTATGTTGTTTCTGATCTCCTGCTGTATTTTCTAAAGTGTATATCTGATGTAAATTGCATTATAGCGTGGATTATCGATTTTGAAAGAGAATTTTTTGATGTATTTCAATTGAGTATTTATAGTGGAATGTGAAGCAAAATTCTTGTGCCCTAACTGTGATTCAAAAGGCCGAGTCATTCTAGATCTAAGAGTTTCAAGAGTTGAGTTATAATAGGGAGAGAGCCGCATTATTATAGATGCATCAACGATAGTCTCAAGAGCTTAAGTGGATCAAATCATCCGCCATCACTCCATGTCTATTGAAAGTTGACAATTCATCTAACCATTGGAGAAGCCATGTTGCAATATTAGGATCAAAGGAATCGAATTGCAACTACTGATGTTATGTTTTAGATTTGATTTCTACATGCCTGTAGCAGTGAGTTTATGAGAGGCTGATCTCGTGTACATGTTCCAGATTTCATGTGCCTGTAGTACCTTGTAATGTGCATGCAACAGTCTATCAATATCGTGGTTTATTTGCTTCGTGAAGGAAGGGAAGATCTAGAGAAAGAAAGTACTTTACTTGTTCACCAGAGAATTGCATTGAAGGCTATTGTGCACGGACGTTAGTGTTATATGGTGTATGGTTGATGAAATATAGAAGCTAATGTCATTTATGTTGGGGTCTTGTTATTACTGGAAAAGAAGAGCTTGTGGGCTGCAAACCTATTAAGCTGGACATTCTATTAAAGCATCAATATTGGGATTGCTGTGTAGAAATTGAGGCACAAGACATTGTGAAGTGAGAACATGAGCAATGCAAATTAATTCATGTTGAAAACTTGGCAAATTAATTTTCTAAAACCATTATTGTTTCTACAAGTGCATTTTTAATCATTTATTGATTTGATTGTTTGAATAATGGAGAAAAGTCATGGATTATTGAAGTTATTAAGCACTCTAATCTTATTTACTGGTGGAAGCATAGTTAAAGTCAACAAAGACACTCTCATAGATATTCAAACATCTTTACAATATGCACAAGAAAACATTGATTTTTTGCAGCTTGAATGTCAACTACAACGAGCAGAATTACAACAATGGAGTCATCATTCTGAACTTGTTTCTATTCAGAACAATGAAACAGACTCCCATAAACAACAAGACAATAATGTTACATATGATTTAGATCCTATGCCCAATAAAGCAGTAGTTGTACATGCAGATGCAGAAGTTCAGTTTGCACTTCCCAAGCCAATCATCAGACTTTGGGAAGAGCTTGTCCATAACAAGCACAGAACTGGTCTTGGATATGAGAAGGACTTGTCCTTTCATATTATAGATTACGCAAATCCCATTCAGTATCAGAGTGCTGGATTCCTTCATGACATTTCACCTCTAGCTGTTCCAGATTTTGCCGCTCTTCCACAGCAACAGATTGTGAAATGCCAGCGTTGTGACTGTGTTGGCCATCTGAAAGATCATTGTTTTGATCTTTATCCATGTAAGCACTGTCATAAAGCCAATCATTCTTCAAACAGATGCTTCAGAAACAAAACTCCTACAAGAACAAATATTCATCTTGGATGGATTGCTTCTTGGCAATGGACATCAACAACCAAGAAGATATTCTAGTCATATGTCAGAACTTGTTCTAGAGTATTGAACAGTCTTGCAATTGAGTTTTCTTCATCATCTCACCTTGTATCTGGCGGGGGGGGAGCAATGATGGTCATCTACAAGCTTCAAAGCCACATCAAGCAAGCTTGAGCCACAACCTGCCATACCAGATTAAGAGTTGTAGCCAGAGACAAAGATGCCCCTGAGCATGCCTTCAGTTGGTAATCTGGGACACTTCCTCTAGCATAAGACTTCAACTTCTTGCTAGTTTCAGAAGAGTTCCAGGAATTGCATTAAGCATTCCAGAGTTGTTGGTCATCCTTAAACCATCACAGGTGAGACCTCCCTTTCATGGTTGAAGGTTTCCCTCTTCAAAACATCAGGAACACTTCCTCTAGCAGAAGACTTGAGCTTCATGCCAAAATTGGAAGAGTTTCGGGAACTGCACTAAGTGTTCCAATGTTCGTGGTCATCCTTAAACCGCTGCCTTTTATACCAACATTTCAGAGAGCACATTCAGCCTAGTGCTGACATGCATTTTTGCATATTTTGTATTACAGTTCTCTTATTGGATTCATACATAACCCTTCGTATTAAGGGGGGAATGTTGGACACCTAATCCTCTATGGGTTAGCGTGGAAGTGGAATAGACTAAGGAAGTCCAAGATACCTTGGGATGTGGAACCCAACGATCACACCATATACTATAAATGTATATCATTTGTTAATAAAAAATGAACTCTCATGTTTTATCTTTCATAATCTTTCTGCCATATGTGTGTTTAACACTTTCTGAATAACCCCAAAAGCTAATACCCCTACTTTATTGTTATAAGAAACCTAAGTGAAATTTAAACTTGAATGGACAACAATAAATCTTCTTGCTTTCTCATTACGTCACATGCTCATGTGTAATAGTTCTTAAACTTATTGGTACTGCATTGAAATTATTCTAAACTAAAAAACTATTTTCTTTGTTAAATTAGTAGCTTAAAAATTATTTTCATTAACAATAATATACAATAAATCACCATAAACATAATATTTTAGATGGAATAAAAAATAAAACCTCTAACAAATGAAAAAATATGTCGTTCTTTGTTCATCCTTTGGTTTCTATTCTCATGGAGAACATTAAATTGCCAAATTGGAACTTAAAACCTTTTCCCTTTATTTTAGCATCTAATTTTAATCCTAAATAGTCTTCATGATTTCTGGATGCACGGTTCCTTTTGTAAATAGTTTTTTGGAGCTAAAGTATATAAACAAATACTATTCAACCTACCCATAAAGTTCAACTCAAATCGCCGTGAAAATCTGCACTCAAATATACTATTTGCTTGACAAAAATATTAAAAACTCCTCTTAAAATAAATAATTTCCATATATGTCTATCACTATAATTTTCAACGCCTAACCACAAAAATACCTTGTATAAATCTAGAATGCAACATCTATAAAACCATACAATAATACTAAAAATTGTTTTCAATGGTCAGATAAGAAAAAATAAGAGAGCAATATAAGAAAGAAACCTGAAAACAAATAGGCAGGAGCATGAAAGTAAAAAAATGGTGATGGCAGAAGAAAAGCCATTCCAAGATCGGTATGAACAAAATAAAAAATTAGGATGGAACAATTGAAGTTGACAGTGACTTCCTTTTATAGATGGAGCTCCCTACTTTTTTGAATATGATGACAGTTGGGAGTCTGCTTTAATGAAAAAACGAAAATGGACTAAGCCGTTGTGGCTCTTTTAAAACACTCCAAAAGAATTGAGCTCCCTGTTTTTCTCAATTAAATGACAGTTGGGAGAGGGATCAAAATTGAACAAGTCAGCCTTTTAAAGGGTTTTTGGCACCTCAGAAAAGTAGTGAGAAAATTTTACCAGTCAAAAAAATTTAAAAATTGATTTTTGTCATTTAAAGAAAAAATTGGAATAATATCTTAAATTTTTTTAAGAAAGGCTGTCAAATTGTCAACTTTTTTTTAAATTTCATTTTTCCACAAATTAGAATTTTAAGAATGTTGAATTTATAAATTTCTTTTCATGTTAAAACTTAAATCCCATTTCAAAAACAACAGTTTCCTTTTGAGTTGTTTTTTCTCATTTTAGAAACTCTCATTTCAAAAACAACAGTTTACTTTTGAGTTGTTTTTTCTAATTGTGCATATGATGCAAGTTTTTGATACCATTACATTTGGCAGTATCTGAGTTGCTCCTATTTAAAAAACAATAGTTTCTTTTTGAGTTGTTTTTTCTAATTGTGCGAAGTTCTTATTAATTATTGTCACAATTACCCTTTGATACCATTACATTTGGTAGTTTCAATTGAGAGCGACTAGATGTCAATATGGGCCATGTATTAAGTCTGTAATTTCATTGGGTTGTGCCTGAAGGCTGCCCAAAGCAAGGTTTGACAAAGATTTAAGCTGGAGATGAACATATATTCGTCATTTAGCGAACGCCTGTCAAGCAAAGTTTAAACACGATTTATGCTTGGAGAGGAGGGCATTCAACAGGCTTCCTAATATAATGGACTTGATTTGTTTGAGGATTCCCAATTCCTAGTATGTTTTCATATTAAAAAATGAGATACCAAAAACATATACACTTTTGTACACAATTTCGTTGAATCCTAAACATGTTTAGTATTTTATTGAATTTTTTCATTCATGCAATAAACTTAAATTTGATTGAGCTACTTGTATATTGGCTTGAACGTTCTGGTCGCAAAAATTTCCTACAAAATTAATCCTTATTTGAACTGGAGGAGGGATATAGGTCTCCTGGCTATCCATTAATCTTATGTGGTTAGATTTCTCAATCACACATGTGTAAGAGTAATGCATTTATTAATGCAACCTTTGACATAGAAGTATATTTTTGTTTGTAAAAAAATAAAAAGAAATTTGAAAATAATTTACTATTGTCAATTGAATTGCTCCTTTTTTTTATGCTTTTCATAATGGAAGTGCTACATGAATGTGTGCCCTTCTAAATGAAATTAAAACCTGCACTTCAAATTTGATCACTGAAGAATTCCCTGTTTTTCACAATTAAATGACCGTTGGAAATTCACCGAACCACAACAAACCTCGATTATTGTTAATGAATGATTATTGTTAATGAAATATTTGTACTGTGAGCCGGAAAATTAAACAATGCTTATAGCAAAAATGCATAAAAATAAAAAATGCAAAGAACAAATAAATATAAAGGAGATATATCTTGACTTATATCTGTTTCATGGGAAAACGACTGTACACCAAGAACCTCTATGGAAAATATTATTAAGTTTTCTCTTTTAACTCGATTGGTATATTTATTTAAAAGGTTAGAAAAGAAATTTAATTATTAATATAAATTAAGAAAATAATTTATGAAACATAAATGGAAAAAATTTAGATAGATAATTATGTAAATAGAAAATATTAATTTACAAATTTTATAACATAATTAAATTATTATTTATTGATAAATAAGATTATTAATAGAAAGGATATGATGTATTCTCATTTATTGTAATACATGGTTAATTATAAATTTGTATAAATTAATAAAGGTTTAATATAGTTAAAAAATATACTTTAAATATATTTTGCTTATATTCATTTTTTTATTTGAAATAATAAATATAAATATTTATTATTATTGTTATTTAATAATTTTTGAAAAAAAAATATTTCGAAAAATCTAAAATTAGAAAAAGAATGAATACGTGAGATTTAATATATGTTTATTTTGTTACGACTTCCAACAATAAAATATATATTCGTAATTCAATTACACTTAGAAATTTATAGGGATGTCATTATGGATAAAAGCATGTGTAAAATTGCATTTAATGGAAAAACCCTCATATTGAAATCCGTGTAGTATTTTATCAAGTTCACAGGCTTGAATAATAACATGTACAAAATTGGAAAAAGTTTGCCTATATAGTAGTGTGCTGCACTTGGAACACAGTGACTCTATTTTAATAGGAACAAAGAGAAAACAATATTGAGTAAGTTTGGGTTTTCTAAATCTTAACATAGACAAAATAGGCTATGCTTGGATATAACTTGGCCTCAAGACACTAAATCTTATGGTATGATCAAACTAGAAATAAGACATATAAATTGAGGCTTTAGAGATACATGATAACTTGAGATTCTTTCTGGGATTCTTCTTCTTGCTCAACGAATTTGGGGGCTTAGAGTTCCCACCAATTGGGTGACTTTCCATTATAGTGACTGTGCAAACTTTGTAGCTGCGATCAAATCAAAGCATGACAAGTGGCAAATGTAATAGGTATCAGAGGTTTTGATATGATACACTTTGTAAATTTGTAATATAATAAAACTCTGATGCAACAGACGCGAAATCACATTAAAAAATTATAGTAAAGCTAATTGCATCAACGAATCATATCGACGATTGGAGAAAATTGGAAATGACACTATTTGAAAGTTCTAATATGGGTAGATGCGATATTTTATTAAATTCATTTTAATAATGATATTGGGTCCATAACCAAATTGGTGGTCAACGATTTTGCATAAGTGCCATTGAAAATAATTATGATGTGGGCGGATGCAATATTTTATTAAATCAATTCTATAACCATATCGGGTCCGAAGGTGATAACGTAGGCGGAGATTACCTATCGGCAGTTGGAGAAATAAGAGATTGAAGGTGTTGCGATATCGTGTATCGAGAATCTAAGCAAATCGAAGGTTACGCTATATCGACGATCCCAGGTTAGGAGTGGTGGCACATAATAAAAACATCAATATGGTATTACGATATTGCATATCGAAAGTCGAGTAATATCGCTCATCAATAATCAGAGGTTTTATGTTGTGACACGTAATAAAAACGCCGATATGATATGGCCAAAAGGATTTTGAGCAAGAACACAGTACTGGTCAGGAGCAGCTTAAATGGATGAAGAGGCAATCTGGGCTCCTAGAAGAGGCTCACAAGAAGTTGCAACAATAGTTCCAAGACTAGAAAGACGAGTGGGAAGGTGAGAAGGTGAGTCTGATCACAAAAATATCACATCTGCAGACCAATCTCGAATCCCAATGCAGGCAGCCCAAGGATCTTGAATTGTAGTTGCAAATGTGCAATGAAGCCCTGACACATGAAGAGCGCTGGAGGAAGGTCTTGGAGATCCAAGCAGAGGAATCTTCATATGGGTTTGAGAAGGTGGCTGCTGAATTTAAATAAGCGAGGTCAGATATTGACTAGTGATCGAAACTTTCCACCATCAGCTTGCAACTCTATTTCCCTCAATCTACATCGGCATAGAGAGGCGAATTCAACTTCCCAAAAAACATAATAGTGTCGACGTAGAGATATATAAAAAAACAAACTTGAGCTTCCATCTTTCTTTAGCATTGAAGTAGTTCAACTGTCCGATAAAAATCGGAAGTACAAGATATTACAAAATCAACCCCTTGGATTATCCCTCCAATCAAAATACAATAGAGCAACGAGGGTCTTATTATAAATCACATGAATCCTAACAAATCACAAAGAAAACCATAATAACAACCTGAAACCTTAAAACAGTGATCGTACAAACTTTGTAGTAGTGATCAAACTAAAGCATGACAAGTTGTAGACATAGATACGTATCGTAGGTTTTCACCATGGGTCCATCCCTGTTTCAGTCAAACAGAGTTTATTAGTTCTAATATTAAACTAAGTTAAAAAATAAATCCAAAATTAAACACACAAGCTTCTCGCAAAACCAATGAAAACAAACTTTTTAATTATTATAACAACGACCCAGGAGGAAATAACAAGTCGCAGACGCGGAGTGGAATCAAAGATTTTCTTATCGCAATATTCAAACTGAAACAACACAAAACATTTGTGATATGAGTATCTTCGATGTGGACCGGATGCCATAACATAATTAACTCATTTTAATAACTACATCGAGTCCATAATATTAGAGGTTTTGATATCGGAGATAATCGCAACATGACACACTTTGCAAACTTGTGATATAATAAAGCTCCGATATGGTGGACTCAAAATTACAATTAAACTCATTTTAATATCAAAATCAAATCCATATTATCGACTATTTCAAATGATGGCACATACCAAAAGCTCCGATAATCAGATGCGATCTTAGATTAAATCCATTCTTATAATTATATTGGGTCTAGAAGTGAATCTGTGATTGATGATTTAATATTGAAGGTTTCATTCAAAAGTCCTGATATCAAGTCGAACACAAAATTCTTATTAATCAACATTAATACATCATATCGAGTCCGGATATCAGAGATTGGAGCAAATAGGACGTCAAAGGTTATCACATATTGGAATAAAGGTCTTCAAGGATATCAGCGAGATATGGATATCGGAGAAAGTTTTGTATTAGAAGTCGGAGATCAGGGATGAAAGCATATCGGAAGGAGTGGAAATCAAAGAATTTGCGAGATTAACATATCACAATATCATAGTAGAGGCATTTATTGCATATCGAAGATCAGAGTTTTTGCATGGTGTTAGATAACAAAAATGCCGATATGGTATCTCTAATATGCTAAAGCGGAGTATGATGTGGCATGTGGGGTTGGGATTTTGTTGTTTTATTAAAAAAAATCGTTTTTATTTTTTTTAGGTTTCTACTTTAGAAAACTCAATCGAATAAAGTTTAATTCACAACTTTTTAAAAGAGGACATGTTACAAAAATTGAAATACCTTGATAAGTTTTGCCGATAAGGGATTTAAAACAACAACTACTAGTTTGCGAATAAATATGACAGACTTGAGTTCTGATATGTGTTTTCTCCAATAAAACGATTATGTGATATGTGAGTCTCCAATAAACTACAACCACTTTATCAAAAGACACATTTGCTTAAAAGCAACTATTTGGAAAGAGATAGCCACTGATAAATAATAATGAAGATCTTGGTCTAGGGAACTATGTTTTATTCACTAATCTAAGATGTTTAGAAAAATTACTTATTACAAAGTTTATTAATAATCAAACTTTATCAAACTTAGGCAAAATATGTAAATACAAATCAAATTAAACCAGAAATAGAGTAATCACTCTACATAAAATGTGAAAAGGGCCCCCATGTCTATTATGGTAGAATATATTGGGGGTGCTGTGTTTTCACGGGAACATGATGTATGGTTGATCTTGAGTTATTCACTCATATATTCAAGTGTTTTGTGACATACGACTTAAAATGACAAGGTTAAAGAGATGTTATTTGATTGATAGAGATATCGTCAAAATGTTTTGAAATGTTTACACCTTCAGCTAAATTATGAATTTTTGAGATATTAAATTTGTAAGTTATTGTGTATTTCATATGCATAATTGTTCTTAATCTCACATCTTTTGTTTGAATGGTGGTTTTTGCAATTTTAAGTAATTTTTCAAACTTATGTTTCATTGGATTTTCAAAACTACAATTCCACCACCCCAAAGTTGTGCTTTCATCTATTCATAACCATATTCTAAGGGGTTTGGGGGGTTTATAAATTGACCCAAATCATCAAGAATCACGAAAATATTCACCGAGGTTTAACTGACATTTAAATTTTTCATTAATAAATTATCCACCCTATTTCAAACATGACCCTATTTAAAATTTCTTAAATTTATTTAATGACACTTTGATATCACTTTGGAACTCACTTGAACATCTTTGTATCCTTGTTTTAATTAGAAACTTTTCACTTATTTCCCTTTCATTTCTTAATTTCTTAAAAGGATAAATTTTTAAGAATTTGAAATTTAACATTTCAAATATTTTATCTTTTAGTTTGCTTCCCATCTCTTTTATATATAATTAGTTTTAATTTTAATTTAAAATGACAAACTATATAAAAAAAGACTGGATGCAAAAAGAAAGGGAATGGTTGGGAAATAATGTAGCTTCTCTTTTAATTATTTCCTTACTTTGATTTTAATGAAAGGGAATGATTATAAAACTAATGTAACACAAATGAAAAGTGATTTTAGTTTTTTTATTTTTAAATTTTTTAGTTAGTGTCAAATATTTAATATATATTTTTTATTTGGTTAAATTAGAATTAGAATTAGAACTAGAACTATATTAATCTACATATATTATTGATATTGATGATAATTAACATTTACTAAGCTTTAAAATTGATTTAATATATTTAGAGTTGCGTTGCATCTCATGGCAGAGAGTGATTGAAAATCCTGGATCGAATAGATACTTCCTCCTTATCGACCCTGGGTTCATCTCTATTTCGCTCAAACAGAGTTTATTAGTTCCAATATTAAACTTAATTGAAAAACAAATAAAAAACTAAACACACAAACTTCTCGCAAAACCAATGAAAATAGAGTTTTTAATTATTATAATAGCGGCCCCATATGAAAATGACAAGTTGTTGACACAGAGTGGAATCAGAGGGTTTTACATTGCAACATTCAAAATGAGACAACACAAAACATTTGCGATATGGGTACCTCTGATGTGGAACGAATGCAATAACATAATTAACTCATTTTAATAACTGTATCGGGTCCATAATATTAGAGGTTTTAATATTAGAGGTAATCGCAACATGACACACTTTTCAAACTTGTGATATAGTAAAGCTTAAATATGGTGAACACGAAATTACAATTAAACTCGTTTTAATATCAATATCACATCCATATTATCAACAATTTTAAATGGTGCAACATAACAAACATTTCGATAAACTGATGCGATCTTAGATCAAATCCAGTGTTATAATTATATTGGGTCCGAAAGTGAATTGGGGATTGGGGATTTGATGTTAGAGGTTTCATTCAAAAATCTTGATATCAAGGTGAACATGAAATTCTTATTAATCAACGTTAATACACCATATCAAGTCCAAATATAGGAGATTGGAGCAAATCAGAGGTAGAAGGTTATCGCATATGGAGCAGAGGCCTTTAAGGATATCGATGGGATATCGATATCGGAGGAAGTCCTGTATTGGAAGTTGGAGTGGGGGGTGGGGGGGGGGGCGTTCAAGTGGTAACATATAACAAAAACGCTAATAAGTGATTTCTTTGAGAAAAGGGAATGGAGAAGGGTTATGTGGTCCATGAGTTTCCCATCCAATAAACTACAAGCACTTTATAATGTTGAGAATTTGTTTATATTACATTTATTATTTTTAAGGGCCAATTTTGTATGTATCAGAGTTTTGGTATTGGAGAATTCTTCTATCAATAAACTACAACTACTTTATCAAAAGACACATATGCTTGATAAGCTAAAAGCCACTATTCAGAGCTACTCAATATCGCAAGTACTTCGTCTCGCCTCATTTTAAAGTTTTGATATCCATACCTCCACTACCACTCGTCATGTGTCACTTGTTACTTCCATCTAGGGCCACTGTTATACTAATTAAATTGTTCATTTTCATTTGTTTTGCAAGAAGTTTATTATGTTTAGATTTCAATACAATTTTCAGCTAAATTTAATAATAGAGCTAATAATCTCTCTTTGACTAAAAAAAATAAACTCAAGATTCACATATCCTATCAATATTTCTTTTCACCTCTTAATATAAATATTAATTTAACTATATTTAAACAAAACTACATAAATAACTAATATGTAAAACTTGTTAATATATATTTATATTACATTACTCACTCATAATAATGAAATCCCAGTTATCAACCTATTGAGCACCAAAAATTAAAACCTAATCTGCATGAACGCGAACATCGAAGAAGACGTTATTTAGAAAATACCGTGATCCGCTTGCCCATATGGTGGGTGATGTTGAAACAAACGAGAAAGGTGATATCGCATGACGTGTCATTTGGTGGAAGGTTAAAATAAATGAGAACAACGACATTCCATCGCATATGCCTTGGTAAGTGAGGTTGGAATAGATGAGGAAAGTGACATCATATGGAAAGGTTGAAGATGCCATCTCCTCCATATAAAATATGTATCATCAACAAACAATTTCAATAAGGAGTTGTCTATAATGCGATTTTTTGGAGATTTTGGTGACGGAATTCGGCCCAGGAAATTAAGGTTAAATCTTGATTTGCCATAGTTAAAATGGTTTTTTAACTGCATATTTGGATTCAGCACCCTGAAAAACCTTTGAGACGCTTTCACTGTGCAGAAACTAGCTAGCAAACTTGCGATTCCAATAAATTGCTGCCAGATTTTGACCAGAAAAACCCACCGGAAAAACTTCAAAAAAATCTCATTATAAACAACTGATTTCAATAACAGACACATCTAATAAAATATTTTTCTCAATACACCTGACTTTCTCTGGCCCAATTAAACTACACGATTAGACAAAAAATTATCAGAATAGCTAAACTGTGACATTACTAAGGCAAAACATTGCTGGAATTGTTAACAGAGTCATGCATGTTATTTTGAGCTGTGAATTTATTCACTTGATAATTGTGTTTCTGTGAAGGGGATGACTATGGATTTATTCACTTAACAATTATGTTTCCGCCAACCGCTGGTTCTTGGGATTAATAGTTAAGTTTGGTGGTATTTATCTTTTTTCACTTATTTAACATTATTTAAATGGGAAGGTATTTATCAATTTTTCACTATTTATAAGTTTTGCTTTTGACTTGGTATTAGTTTGTTTTTCACCCAAAATTTATGGTACTTAGTAATTCAATTTTTATTATTTATTATTATTACTTAAATTTATTTAATTTTTATTATTTATTATTATTATTAAATTCTTTATTTGTAAGGTGATTGGTAGAAGTCTCATTATAGGTTGTTTAATAACTTCTATTTCTATTAGTTACTAATTATTTGTTTTTAGTTTCTGTTTTCTTTTTTATTTAACTTTTGGATTTTTTCCTTTTCATTTTTTCTATTATTTCTATTTTCATGAATTATGATTTTTCACAATATTTTCAATTTAAAATCATTTATTATTATATTAAATGTTAGAACCACGATTGCGGTTACACCAAAACCTGCAGGTGTTAGTAAATAAAAACATCGCTAGATTTAAGCACATGCGACGAAACACACGGGAGCATTGAATCAACACCGCCATTAATAGGGAGCGCAACAATCTCCCCCCTCAACGCGAGTTAGGGGTGTTTCGAACTCAAGACATTTTGTAAGGACCTGCAGTCCTCATGTGCGCGCTCCAGCTTGAAGGGCGATATGACCAAACAGAGGACAAGCGGTTGGAACAGAAATGCAAGCTTGGCTCAATACACGAAGGCGTTATGATATAATGCGAAGTGCTCAGGAGTTGGGCGAGCTGTTTATATGATAAATAGCGTTGGGCATTCATGATATGGAGCCGACGGTCAGAAGTAATGCTTGAGGGCGTTGGTCGACGGGCCGACCAGTCACAAGCATAGACAAGATGCGTTGGTTGAAGTCAAGCGAAGGTCAGCCGAGGATATAGCACGACCACTTGTGGAGCGTATAAACTATATGCTTGATGGCTCATTTAACAATCACACAATCACTCAAGCATCTTCGCTCATCTAAGGAAGAAGTGTGTGGAAGAGGTGGCCGCAACAATAAGAAGAAGTCGCATATGGTAATGCACCCATTCTTGGGTGAGGCTACACGAAGGAACGCGTTGTCTTGATTTGGGTGAAGGGCGCGGGCAGGGTCGCCCGCCGGTTGGAGTTGTGCGAAGGAGTGCCCGACAATAAAACGTTAGTGAGCGCCCGGTTTGTGCGACGATTTGGCACGGGTTCTTGGGTGACTCAGGTGAGCGCCCGCCCGTCGTGCAAGTGTGCACGGTGACTTGGTGAAGTGTTGAGATTGTGGACGAAGGTGTGTCTCGGGTGGAGGCGCCCATGTGTGGCGACTTGGAGGCGCGCCCGAGTTGGGCAAACAACACGATCGTGCGACAAGGTGAACGAAGGGTTGGTGAGTCGTGCAGCGACCGTGCAGAGGTGTCGATGAGCTAAGCAGCCGATTTTGCCGAAGATTGTAAATTTGGCTAAGTATGAAACTTGGGGTTTCCAAGTATACTTGTAAAGCTTTGTAAGTGTTGTAAAAGACTGTATAATATATTGTTGGGTAGACTCACTGTTCAGGGAGTTGCCCCTCCCTTTATACTGTGCAATTGTGTTCTTCATTTATAATTGTTGATGTTAATGAATGTGTATAGGTGTTCATTGGTATAAATGAAACATTAATATTACTTGGTTGAGAAACACAAACTAAATAGGAATAAGTGGTTAGGCATAGTCCACGAACATAAGTATTGGTGAAAAGAAAGTGTTCGGTGGTGCCGCAACTCCCCTAGCACGATTGAAAGACTATCGTAGGCTTGGGGGCGTGACACCTTTGCTCTAATACCACTTTTTATAACCACGATTGCCATTACACCAAAACCTGCAGGTGTTAGTAAACAAACACATCGCTAGATTTAAGCACATGCGACGAAACACATGGGAGCGTTGGATCAACACTGCCATTAACAGGGAGTGCAACATTAAAAACATATTTTAATAAATTTAATTATTAAAAGTTACATATATTAATAAAAAATACACATGTATGTTAATACAAACAATATTAATTAATCATATTTCTTAATTTTTGGTGAAGACATTAAAAAATACAATATTTTATTCGTTGTTTTATTTTTGTGATGAAATTTTTGTCTTTGATATTCTTTTATTTAATTAAGCTATATTTAAACTAAGCGGCATGTATTAGCTATTATGTAGCCCTTGTTTAATATTTATTATTTTATTGCAAATTTTAGATAAATAATATTTCTTACTTCTATAATTGAAAAGTTAATTTGGAGTATAGTTTAATAAATCTCTAAGGTAATAAAGGATTTTAACATAAATATTGATTTTTTCTATAATATAAAGTATTTTAATAATATTTTCATAATTAATAATAGAGAATTGATTTTCTATACCTAATTATGCATTCAAACTTTCTATGAAAAAATTATAAATCTTATATGACTATTCAATTCAAGTATAAATCATTTTTGTATAAATTTTTCTGTACCTGTTATAATCCATTTCCAATTTTCTGTATAAATTATGATCCTATATTAATTTGGTCAAACATAATACAATTTTGTTTTCTAATTATTTTCATGTTTTCTTTTAAATATTTATCAATTTTTTATTAGAATTGATATTAATGATTATGTTTATTATGTACAGGCTTTTCATGACTATGGAGTTAACAAGTTGTTCAATAAAATAATTATAATCAAAAGAAAAAAAAACATGAAATTTATTTAAAATGTATTTGTTTCTAAAATCCCATACATCTGTAAATAAGTGAGATTAGCACATAAAATATACTAGAGTGAATAGATGAGCACATAAAATATACTAGAGTGAATAAACATATATAACTGCTGTATTATCATTTTCCTATAAAAATGGAAGCCAAACAAATGGCCTCATACTTTTACTAAACATTATAGTAGTAAAACTCACATCATGCCATTTCCATGGACCTTCTTGGAATTCAATGAAATTGGTCAGCTATTTGGGTCACCTCGCAAAATCATTGTAGTAGTCTAAGATTGCACTTCATATGCTTTAACATTTCTTTTTCATTTGGAATTTTGTTATGAATTCCATTTCAATTTAATTGTAAATGCTCAAGCTTATAAACTTGCACACCAAACAGTTTGATAATTTGATTTAGAAATTTGATGAAATCAACTTTGAAGAATCACTATAATTTGACCCTGAAATTCAAACTTATAATCGAGTTTAGATTTTGTCTGTCACATATGTTTACCTTATTTTCGATGCCACATATGCCGCACTATTTCTTTTACTTGTGTTTGGAGTATATTCAAACCCGAGTCACCATGCACCGAATTGTGAGAAAGTATTCTGTGTGAGCCGAACAGTTCGGCCTTTTACCATAATGTGAGACTCTCACTAAACTCACTCGGATCACTTAACTGACTTTAGTTTAACCTTCATCTACAAGGAGAGAAATGTAATCACTCTAGTTTAGTTGAGAACGGGCGAAGGGATCTTATTAGCCAACTGAAT
The DNA here is from genome assembly GCA_000404065.3 of Pinus taeda. Taxonomy (NCBI): domain Eukaryota; kingdom Viridiplantae; phylum Streptophyta; class Pinopsida; order Pinales; family Pinaceae; genus Pinus; species Pinus taeda. Next base: position 94,014 of record APFE030708776.1, read on the forward strand.
GATTATTATTATACCTGCAGAGACATGGTATGGTGGGGAGATAGATCACTGCAGTTCAGAGTATGCTTTATCACATTGCCAAGATTGGAAGAAAATTAATTTAAGATTGATTTCATAATAAGCATCAAAGGTATTGCTGTCTTTATAAAGTTGTTTCCATTTATGGTTTAAGATAAATTAATTTAAGAATTGACTCCATAATAATAATTATAGGTATTGCTGTTTTTCTTAGGTTGTTTCAAATTAGTTTAGTTCTAGATAAGAAACTCGGAAAGGCTAATTTTTTATAAATGGAATTTGTGTTCATGCATGAGGTATAGCCAAGTTTTTGTCAATTTTCTCTGTTGTTCGACCTTGTCTTTAAGCCTATTGCTTATACAGTTAAAAAAATATTCGGTTGACAGTAGCGCAGAACTTTTCTAAAACAATTTCTGAATCTACTGGATTTTCTTTTCAGGTGCCTGTCGACATGTCAGGGGAGCAGCTCAGTAATGTCAGATATGAAGAGGTGAATAACAGTAAACTAGCATAATAATCACAAATAACTGATGTTCTTTAAATTTCCTGATGCTCATAAATTTCCATGACTGATGTTCCAAAAATTAAATCCTTATGCGGGAGTTCATTATCAGTTCCTTAGGAGTGGAGTAATTTACTTGCAGATGGGTTCCCACAGACAGGGAAGCCAAAGCCCTTATATGTCTCTGTCATGGTCAGGATCAGATGCCCTTTCAATCCGCTGTGCAGAGTCCACTTCATAACGCAACATTAATCACGATTTTATAGATTTGGGAGTTTGTTAAATTTGTTGAGAATTTCGGATTTCTATTGTATAATTTGTTTTCTATTGCAGGATATGGTATGGAGTGCAGCATTTTTATGGAAGGTACTTGGACTGGGTCCGTCCCTTGTTATCTTAGTTTCATGGATTTTAATAAATCAACAATTATTTGGTTGTATCTTTGTCAACAGAAATTTCATATTAATTGATCTTCAGAACTAATCAACCCATTTGGACCTATTATCAGACACATGAGTGAGGCTTGCAAAGGCCGGCTATGCAGTATTTGGTATAGAGTATGAAGGACATGGCAAATCTGCTGGAACACGCTGTTACATAAAAAACTTCGATGACTTTGTAACGGATTGTACAACCTTTTCAGGAGGGTCTCTGGTATGTATTATTGCGATTTTGTATGCATGCGACATTTAAATGTTAGGGTAATTAATTGTTAAATTATTAGAACTCACAAGGTAAGGATTTAGTTGGAGAATAATGGTAAAACTCGTCGGAATTGAAAAAAAAAATGCAAGAAAATGAATTTTGTATTTCAATATTGATGAGAGAATCAATATATAAAGTAGTTAAAGTTTAATTGTTTTGAAGAATTACAATTAATTAAAGCTAAATCTGTTTTATATTATATTTTGAAAAAAAAAAATTATTTTTATATATTAAAAAATATATATATACTTAAATCTTAGTCAAAATCTCTCCTATAATCAAAATCTAAAATCAAAGCAATTAGGAAATGTGAAAACTGCTAGACTCAACCCTGTAGTCTTGTATGTATGAGGTATAGTGGATGCCCCAGGTGTTCCAGTCACTTTTTTTGGAAAGCAAGCTTCAGGAAAATGTGTGATAAAAGATATGTATAAAAAGGCATTTTATAAGAAATATGTTGAAAATAAGGTTCCAAACAACGAATGTGCTTCATCCAATATGTTAAGTAATTATGCTTTATGCTATATAAATTGTGTATATACACCACATACAAGTACTAAAGCTAATTAAAATTAACTAATATACATGTAAATCAACATTAATATTTATGAAAAGAATCAAATTGTGTAATTACAGTAATAAGTAAATATGATAATTACATTCCAGAAAGGGCTGAATATAAAAAAAAGGCAAGGTTCCTTTAGGAGCAGTGGCACAGCCTAACTATTGGAGTGGAGCTGTTTTGATTGCCCCTATGTGCAAGGTATCATTTGTATGGCATTTCACATTGTATGATTGAATCTTTATGTGTCTTCTCACCTCGTTTATACTTATTACAGATCGCAGAAGAATTAAAGCCTCACCATTTGGTTATTAGCATATCGAAGGAGTTAACTGCTATATTTCCAACATGGAAGCTTGTACCCACTGAGGATACTAAGGATATTGTAGACATTGGCTTCTAGGAACCAGAAAAGAGACACAAGGTAATGAATTGTATTGCTGATTTGTTTCATGTTTGTGAATTGTAGAGAATTTGTAGGAATTCTTATTAGTTTTCATAGTTTGTCTCTTTTTACAGATTCGAGCAAATCCGTATGTCTGTCAAGGTCAACCTCGTCTAAAAACGGCTCACGAGCTTCTCATCGTCAGTATGGACATAGAGAAACGGCTGGACGAGGTACAATATTCGAACATTTAATTCAATGTGCAACTTTTCTGCGGCTACCTTTAATAAACCCCTTAACTAAATGAGTTGCCACAGTCATAATGAATTATATGACGCAGGTGAGCTTGCCTTTTCTGATTGTTCATGGTGAAGCCGATAAAGTGACCGCCCCATATGTGAGCAAATTATTGTATGCTTCTGCCAAAAGCATAGACAAGACTCTGAAACTATAACCCGATATGCGACATGGGTTGACTTATGGAGAACCTTCCGGGCACATTGAATTGGTATTCTCAGACATCGTTGCGTGGTTACGCATTAGAGGTGGAGCCCGGTGCCCTGAAAACCCCGAATTGGAAACGGATGCGGAATCTGGAATGGTGAAAGCAGCAACATCCCACTACTACGCCAAGGGCATTTTTGAGATTTTTTTTGAGACAAAATGAATCTTTTCTCTTAAAAAATTATTTTTTTATTTTAGTTATTTTACATTAAAAATAATATAATTGTATTGTCTTAAAAATAAATTTAAAAACAACAAAAATATTAAAACAAAATTTTATATTTAAGAACAAAAGTTAAGACAGTTTAAACAAAATATTAAGACAAAAATTAATAAGAGACAAATTGTTTTGAGACAAAAGTAGTTGAAGACAAAAGCATTATTTTAAGACAAAACTTTATATTTAAGACAAAAACAATTTAAGACAATTATTTTAAGACAAAACTTTATATTTAAGACAAAAACAATTTAAAACAATTATTTTAAGACAAACTTTATATTTAAGACAAAAACATTTAAGACAATTATTTTAAGACAAAACTTTATATTTAAGACAAAAACAGTTTAAGACAAAAATATTTTAAGACAAAACTTATATTTAAGACAATAGCCACTTTAGATGAAACATATTTAAGACAATTAACAATTAAAAGTCGTTCATGCTTTATCTTTACATAGAATGTGTCATCTTTGGGCATGGGGGTTGTCGCTTGTCATGCAAAGAGAGGTTTGTTTTGCTTCAAGGGGAAATATTTGTGAGAATGGGTTGTCCTCACAATATAGACATATTTCACACTTATTTCACACACTCTTACACAAGTGTCGCCTTTATCCTCACAAAGTCTATCATTGGACCCACACTTGTCGTAAGCTGCCACAAAGATTGTTGCATTAAAAGAAGTATGTGTTATATGTTCTAGATGCTCTATGTTGTATTGTTAAGTGTTCAGGTGTGTGATCATAGTCAACTTTTATCACTCTTCACATCAGTTCCATTAATCCCACACTTAGCCAAATTTCAAAGTTTCCCGAGCAACCTAGCCTCATCCAACTTTCTTGAACTGCTCACTTCACAACTCTAACCTTCAAGATTTTCCGTTGCCTACTGGAACCATGCAATGCATAGAAATCCTAACGTCCCTTAGGATTCAAAACTACATAGTGGTTTCCTCCAATGTCCTTGCCTCAGCTGGAACCCACTATCTCCAAAAGCTATGAAATTTTGTCCCTTGACTACCCAATTTTCCTTACATCCCGAAACTGCGTAGATGTGTCCTCCTAAGGCCTCATCCCACAATAATCATTTCTCGCTGAAACTACGCAATTATGTCTCTCAGGGTCCACGAAGAAGGATGACATGTTAGATGACTCTCAAGGAGCTCAGGAGAAAGATGAAAATAACAAGGAACCCAAGGTATGATAGAATATCGTGATCACATGAAGAATCCATCTGATGCATAACCCTTTAGAGGGTAGGTATGGAAAAAAAAAAACACATATTTTGAAATACACCTCTTAGTGTAGCTTAAAGGGATTCTTATCATTGTCGTATCATTTTGTCTTCAATGACATTCATGGTTACAAGAACTGAAAGTCATTCCATGTGGTTTCTCTACATGTCTGGCTCCCTTTCACTTGTTTATTACATAGCTTAGAAGATGAAGAGTATTATCACTTGTTTATTTAAGCTAGGGAGGTTGTGACCAACATGATCTTATGACTAACCAGGCATAATTCAAGGCAGCATTAGTGGGATGGAATATGTTTCATGATATGTAAATAGTCAGTACACTCTTTTGCATTAAGCCTTTCTTTGTATCTTGCATGTACCCTCACTGCTTGTCAGATTTGGCTACCTACTGATAGTAGTCTCTTAGTTCTTTCCTGACAAATCAGGGGAAGGAATTTCCTTCAACCTCATTTATTCAAGGCTCTTCATAGCAAGTATAAAGCTAAGAGGAGGAGATGTGGAATTTCACTATCAAAATCTTGAAAACCCTTTGCATGTTCGAATCTATCCAAGCGATTAAGTTGCCACTCAACAACATTGTTGGAAAACTCAAGAAATATCACATCACTAGATGTTATAAACTTCTTATTCACTTAATCATAGAGATGGTATGCTTTGGAGGTATGAGTACCCAAAGAAGATACATTTGTGACTCCTTGCACTGAGTTTATTTCTTTGTTCCTTAAGTATGAAGGCATAACAAGAGGAATCAAAAACCCTGAGATGCCTTACTGAAGGAATGTGGCCATACCACAATTCATAGGGAGTCTTGTTTATGATAGCATGATATGGATCCCTATTCTTTATATACACAACACATAGAACCACATCAGCCCAAAACCTTATGAACTTAACATGTGAACTATGCCAAGTTCATAGTGAAAGTAATACATTCCATTGAACTATGTGTTGAAAAATGCAGCAAGAAATTCTCAATATCATTTTTCCTTGATTAGATTGAGAAAATTTCAACTTCCATGTCAACAGACAACTTGGATGATGTTAACTTGTGTGACATGGCTTGTGTCACCCAGTTTACTCAGTAAATTAGAGTTGGAGGAGTTAGAATTCAATTATGCATATGTGATTACTAATTTGTAGCAATAAAGGTCAATTATCTCAGGTTGTTGTCAGTTAAAATAGTTTCAACTTTTGGAGGAACTAGTGGAATGTCATTTAAGAAGTGGGACTTTAGTCAAACTCAATGATCATCAAGTTAACTGATCAATCAACCCAAAATAGTTGGTGCATGCAGAGAAGTCGAGTTCCCTAATATTGGTGGATATTCCAAGGCAATTTTAATTTCTTGTAGTTCACACAGTTGTAAGAACTTACTATAACCATAGTGGAGGAGGTAGCTTGAGTAGGAGCTTCTTGTGAAATTGGATAGGGAATGATTGTTGGTAGCATTAATAGCCTACCAACAATTTGTTTTACACCACACTTCAAATTATTGTCTAGGGTTTTTGAGGGTGGATAATTTTTTCTTATGCTTTTTGCTCATGCACGTCCTCACTAACTATCTTGGAAGGTCTGTAATAGTTCCTTGCATGCATGTCCTCACTAAATATGTTTTGGGAGGTCTATACTAGTTCCTTGCAAATTTATGTTTGTCAAGGCTTAACTACTTATGATCTTAGGTGCTCACAGTTGTCCGACTATGGCACTCTCCAAATCATCCTTCTTGAAAGGATCCAACAAAACGACTTGAGAGGAAAATGAGAATGGCACACTCTTATTGGAACTAGCCTAGAACTAGTGGAATTGGTTGGTCCCAATGGTTTTAAAGTTGTACTAGTTTAGTTTAGTGGTTCAAATTGTCTAAGGTTGGTCTTGTATTAAACTGACCTTAAAACACCAAAGTGACTAGTTCTCTACTAAATTGACCAATTTCGAAGAATGTAGTGCAAAATAACTAATGACCACCAAATATTATTTTTTTAATAAAAAACACTTAAAAGGAAAAAAAACATCTTAACCCTAGGGCCCTACAAAACCTACCCTAGTAATTAATTGTAATATTTAATTTTTTAAGTTAAAGTAAAAGTTGAGATTCTCCTTATCTTTCCTTTTTGAGAAGGAAAGATAAGGATAATGTCAAATTTTAATAAAAATTTTAATATTAACATTAATTGTTTCAGGTTGTTTCAGAGTGGTTCCAACTTCATTCAGTTTGGAGAAAGTCAAATTTTAGATCCCATTCAAAATTTAGGAGGGTTAAACAGTTTTCAAGAATACAGGATTGGTAGGATTGCAAGGTGTCCATTGGATTCTATGATGTATGATGGTATGGAATTGACATTGCATCAATAGCACTAGACCAATGTACCTTGATGTTGGTTGCATTGATTGTTGAACTCCTTTGTCATGACATGTGTGTCTCCGTGGCTTGAGTGAAGGTGTACATTTTCACTAGGGTCATGACAATGGGGGTTCAAAAATCAATGCAACCACAACCATACACTAGTACCATATGACAAGATTGTAAATTCTAAATTCTAGACTCTCAACTATGTCACTATAGTTACTCATTAGTAATATGCTTATTTTTGGATTGTAGAGTTCATTTAGAGAACCTTTGTTGATGTATTATGGTTCAAAGGTGTATGTAGTTGGTGTTGTTTTGGTTATATGCACTCCTACTTAATATAAAAATGATAAACATTATATATTTGTGTGTAAATTATTTGGATTCACATGGATGCACTACTACATGGATGGGAATTTTAAGACAATTTTTTAAGACAAAATAAATTTTTTGTCTTAAAATTTTCAATATGACGCACTAGTAAAAATGGTAAAGGATTAGGGGTTCATCTTTACGCTATTGATGGTTTTTTCGGGAAGTAGAGCAATGGAGGTTGACAACAACTAATGATATTTAGGGTAATGGAGGCCGAAAACAGAGGTGTGTGTCGTGAGAGGAGTGATGGAGGCACTTTCAAAGAACGTTAATAGATGGTAACATAGTTGGAGTACTTTTCAGGGTCTCCATCGATTGTGTTTTAATATGTGTTTTTTACTGTTTTATTTATTTTGAACGCTACTTATATCAGTTGGTTGTTGTTATTAGCACATTGTTGTGCTAGATTGGCAACATGGATTAGATTCACCTAAAGGATTGTTAAAAAATGCAGCAAGAAATTCTCAATTTGATTTTTCCTTGATTAAATTGAGAAAATTTGAATTTCCACATTAGTAGACAACTTGGATGTAATTAGCTGCAAATCTACACCATAATTTCTACATCGTATCATAGCAGGATTCACATTAGAGCAGGAATTTCGAATTTATTTTTTAGGAGGTTCGAATTTGCAGTTCAGTGTAGCAAGATCTCTTAAGAACTAAAAATATGACCTTCAATGGGCTAAGGCTAGAGTATGCCTTGGAAGGCAACTCTAATTTCATTGACTGGAAGGACCACATGGAGGAGGTATTCGATGAAAATGGATTGCTAGAATACATCAAGAGAGATGTTACAAAACCAATAGAATCTTATGCCCAAAACCTTGCACAATGGAAGAAAGTTGTAGCCAAGGTGTGGACAATAATATTGGAGGGAGTATGAGACCACATTGTCAGCAATCTCCATGGGAAAGAAAATCCTTATGGAATGTGGTGGGCACTCACAAATCTATTCTAGAATGGTAGTGACCAAAAAAAGTTGGTGCTCAAGGATAAACTTTGAAATATCAAGATGTAGGAGAATGGCTTTATCCTGCAATATTTGAGGAGGTTCACACAAGTTCGTGATGAGCTTGCAGGAGTTGGTGTTACTCTTTCAAAGGATGACTTGTAAGAATATCCCTCCTGGGCCTCCCCGAGATTTGGCATAATTATCAAGATTAAGTGAACGGGAGAGAGAAAATACCGAATTGGGAACACTTATGGTATGATTTGGTATAAGAGGAAATAAGGCAGAATACCAGAGATGGGACCTCATCCAAGGGCAAGGATGAAGAAAACTTTGGATTGGGTGAAAAGGGAAAGAAGGGAAAAGGGGAATAAATCTCAAGCCAAACCAAAATCCAACCAAGGGAGAAAGAAGAAAGATTTGTCAAAAACTAAATGCTTCCATTGTCATGAATACAGGCATTATGCTACGAAGTGCCCACAGAAAAAGGCAATCAAGAAGACCTTAGGAGGAGCAGTGGGTGAAGCCTTGGATTTATAGTTTGACCTTGACTTTACCCTTATCGCATGCATGTCCAAAATAGTGATGGGAAGCGTGTGGTACTAGGACTTAGGTGCATTGTTCCACATGACAGGGTGTAGAGACATTTTCAGTGACTTGGAGGAGAAATATCTCAAGATGCACATCAAGCTAGGGAATGACGGAAGGTACAACATGACCAATATTAGTATAGTCACCTTTCAGAGGGAGTCAGGCTCCCCTCTCAGGCTCAAGGATGTCATGTTTGTTTTAGGCCTAAAGAAAAATCTCATCTCTATTGCAGTTTTGGAAGACCGTGGTTATGACGTGATCTTCAACAAAGGAAAAAAATTCCTAATACACATAGCCATGAGACAGGTGAAGAAGATCGAGGTTTGTGTGAAGAATCTGTATAAGTTAGATGTGGAAGATTGTGTTGCATTAAAAACTAAGGAAGAGAAAGTGCAGGGCCATGATGTAGGTGAACTTTAGCACATAAGCCTTGGCCATTTGCATCATGGCACCTCGAATATTATACAACAAATATCCACTATCCTCCCTAAAGGAGCACTTGAGCAGCAGGATGTATGTAAAGGATGTACCTTGGGGAAGTACATAAAATCCTCATTTCATGATCGGGACAACAAAGCGCATGCATTCCAAGAAAGGATCCACTTTGATGTCTGTGGACCTTTCTTGATAGTCTCCATTGTCTGACACAAATATTTTGTCCTTTTTATTGATGACTTCTCACATAAGTGTTGGATCTCTTCATGGGGAAGAAAGATGAGACATTCTCCAAGTTTGTAGAATTCAAGGCATTGGTTGAGAAGGAAACCAGCAAGAAGGTGAAGGCTCTCAGGAGCAATAATGGAGGTGAGTATGTATTGAATGAATTTAAAAAATTATGTGTGAAAGAAGGCATTCGACGAGAGTTGACAACACCCTGCAACCCACATCAAAATGGAGTGGTTGAAAGAAATATCCATAGCATTTTGGAGCAACAAGGGTGATGTTGCATAACTAAGGCCTACCTTTGCATTTATGGGTTGAGGCATGCAATACAATAGTGTGTTTGTAGAACTGAAGTTCTCATCAGATTCTTGGCATGATTACACCGGAGGAGACTTTCTAAGGAAGAAATTTGGATGTGTCACACTTCAAGATTTTTGGAGCCTCTGTTTGCTGCCATGTCCCCAAAGACTCAAGGAATAAGATTTAGTTGACCGCATAATTCGGGGTATTTGTGGGTTACACAGAAACTCCCCACAACTAACATGTGTACTTTCCATCACTCATAATGACAGTTGTGTGAATGGATGTAAATTTTGATGAGGAGAAATCTATGTGGTGCTCTCTTGAGAGGGATATTTAGATGCCACCAAAAGATGAGATTTTAGCTCAAAAAGAGGAACCTCAGGAAGTTGTAGAGCAACCACAAATTGTGGAGCAGAGATTGGAGACATTCACTAAAGAAAAATTTCTAGAGAAGGCTAAAAAATAACCAAGGAAGTTGATAGACTTGTGCAGGATGCGAGGGAGAATGTGGGATATCCTTCAAATTTGTGTAAGCAAAGGAGGTCACCTGAGAGGTACACTGGCTACATGGCTCCTATGACTGAGCTTATAGAGATTGAGAAATCTTATTTTGAGGAAGAAATAGAGCAACCTATATGGGTTGATGAAATGTTGGAGGAATATGAATCCATTGCAAAGAACCGTGTTTGGGAAAAGGTCCCAAGAACAAAATATAAATCAATAGTGGGTTTGAGATGGATCTTCAAGGTGAAGCAGGCAAAAAATGGAAGCATAGGGAAGTATAAGGCCAGATTTGTGGCCAAGGGGTACTCTCAAGTTGAGGGAATTGACTATCAGGAGACATTTTCTCTTGTAGTAAGGTACTCATCCATTAAATCAATTCTTGGTCTGGCTACGTAGATGGGGTGGAATATCCACCATATGGGTGTAAAAACAACATTTCTGAATGGGGTTATTAAGGAGGAGGTGTACATAGAGTAGAAAAAAGGTTTTGAGGCATTTGATCAAGAGTCTCATGTGTGCAGACTCAAGTGAGCGTTGTGCGATCTCAAATAAGCACCTTGTGCTTGGCACACCAAGATCAATAGTTATCTCACCGGTTTGGGCTTCACCATAAGTGAAGCAGATGTGAACCTCATCACATATGGATAGAAGGCAAATTTCTTATTATTGTCTTATATGTTGATAATTTTATTTTAACTAGTGATGAGCCATTGACCATATCTTACAAGGAGGACCTTGCAAGGGAATTTGAAATGAAGGACATGGGTCTCATGCACTAATTTATATCCACTGTTGATCAATCCCGCATGATCCAACGGCTATCGTGCAATCTCGTGTGAATTCTTGCACGGCCGATATTCGATTGAGAGCACATGAGAAAAGTGGTTTTCTCTTGCTACGTGTCACTCACTTAGGCTAATAGTGTAAAATTTAGGAATTCCACTTACACCTTTGAGGGAACGCGAGAAACTGCTTACCACCTACGAAGACCACTTCATCATTCCGAACAGTTTCCACCCTTCTGATGACATGTGACTTGACGTGATCCATCCATCTATTCACTTGATCTCTACGATAAGATCTTCGTTGCTCATCTTTCGTTAATCCTATTCGTTGATTAATCCATCCATCTATTCACTTAGTCTCCGCGATAAGATCTCCACCGCTCATCTTTCGTTAATCCTGTTTGTTGATCAATCCATCCATCTATTCAATTAATCCCCTACGATAAGATCTCCGCCATTCATCTCTCGTTAATCATGTTCGTCCATCTATTCACTTAATCCTATGGAAGAAAAATTAAGGAGACTTAAAAGGGAGCTCAAGGAGTGGGCTAAAAGGTTGAAAACGCCCACCGCCAAAAGAAAGGAGATGCATGACAGTTTAGCAGGCCATCAATTAACAATGGAGAATTCCAATGTAACTCAAATCCTTCTTCAAAAAGAAGTAGAGCTGCAAAAAGATATCCATAGAGAAAGTAGGGATAAAGAAGAGTTCTGGAGACAGAAGTCCAGAAATCTTTGGTTACAGGCCGGAGACAAAAATACAAGCTACTTCCATAAGCAAGTTGAAGCACGCAAGCACTTCAAAACAGTAAATGAAATTCACTATCAAAACACCGTGGTTAAATATTCTGAAGGAATAAAGCGACCATCCCACTCCTTCTTCAAAGATCTCCTTCCCTCCCTTAGCATTAAAAACTGCAAAGTGATTTCCTCCAATCTCCTTCCTTCAGCTGGAACCCACTGTCTCAAGAAATTGTGTAGTTTTGTCCCTTAACTACCTAGTCTACCTTGTATTCGGAAACTGCATAGATGTGTCCTCCTAGGGCCTCATCCCATAGCAGTGGCTTGCATCCTAAAACTATGTAAATGTGTCCCCCCAGGGCCTCATCCAACAACAATCATTGCCCTCTGAAACTACACAATTATGTCTCTCAGGGGCCATGAAGAATGATGACATGATAGATGACTCTCAAGGAGCTAAGGAGAAAAATAAGAAGACCGAGAAACCAAAGGTATGAGAGAATATTAGTACCGCATGAAGAATCCATCCGATGCATAACCCTTTGGGGGCTAGGTATGGAAAACAAAGCACATCTTTCGAAATACACCTCTTAGTGTAGCTTAAAATGTTTCTTATCATTTTCGAATCATTCTGTCTTCAATGGCATGCATGGTTGAAAGAACTGAAAGTCATTCCATGTGTTTCCTCTTCATGTCTTGCTCCCTTTCACTTGTTTATTACATAACTTAGAAGATGAAGAGTATTACCATTTGTTTATTTAAGCTACGGAGGTTGTGACCAACATGATCTTATGACTAACCAGGCATGATGCAAGGAATCCTAAGTGGGATGAAATATGTTTGATGATATGTATATAGTCAGTACACTCCTTTGCATTAATCCTTGCTTTGTATCTTACATGTACCCTCACTACTTGTCAGATTTGGCTACCTGCTGCCAGCAGTCTCTTAGCTCTTTCCTGACAAAGCAGGGGAAGGAATTTCCTTCAACCTGATTTATTCAAGGCTCTTCATAGAAAGTATAGAGCTAAGAGAAGGAGATGTAGAATCTCACTGTAAAACTCTTGAAAATACTTTGCATGTTCAAATATTTCCAAACGATTATGCTGCCACTCAACAACATTGTCAATCTTGGAAGACTCAAGAAGGATCACATCTCTAGATATTATAAAATTCTTATTCACTTTATCATAGAGATGGT
>APFE030708790.1:0-29439 GCA_000404065.3 Pinus taeda
ATGCAATACATACCTTTTTGTAACAGTGGTACACCATGTAGATCAAAATATTGCTCCATCTGACGTATCCAATTTACCGGATCCTTGCCATCAAACTTCCTCATCTTGCTTTTTCTTGATTTTAGGAGCACGATCTTGAAATGAATGTAACTCTGTACTTTCAGATCTTTAAGTTCTGAAATTGCGACCTGTAGTAGCACTCTATGTCCTCTTTCCAATGCCACCAGTCTGACCCCCAATTGGATTCTCCAATGAAGAGTTATGCCAAATCTCCCACAATGACCTGATTATAGACCTTTTCAGAAGAGCGAACTTGTATGAAGTGCCACATGTCACTATGACCTTTGCCTCTGAAAAATATATCCAAGAAACTAAAGTCTGTCCTCTTTCTGTACCTTCTTATGAAATTTCAATCTGATGCTCAGAGAGAAAGTTATGAATATTTTCCCCAGGTCACTTGTTTTGAATGTAATTCAGGATTTTGCAAAAGGACCAACTTCCTCAGATCATATCTCCGAAAATATAGCGCAAAAAGCTCTGAAATTCGGACCCGAGATTTAGTGCGATGTCGTCTCAAATGCGTTTTTTTTCAACTTCTGAAACGTTGCAGAAAAAAAGTTATAGCAAAAATACCACGATGACCTATTTGGAGTAGCGAAACCCTAGAATCCAAAGCTCTGATACCAAATGTTATGAACCCAGCTCAAGAAAAGATAGATCAACGCCTTAGAATTCAGCCTTTTCGAGGGGGAAACCTCCTTTACATTACATAAATGAACAATTCTTGGATGATACAAATGAAAATAACTCCTTTCTATATATAGGATTCTAAGGGGTCATAATGTAATCAGATCCGACATAACAATAATAATGCAAGGGCACAATAATAACAATAGTGGGCTTCTATGGGGCACAATAGTGACAATATGGGCACTACATGGGTGCATCAATATAATAAGGTGGTTGTACTAATAACAATAAGGGGTTACACTAGTAGTATAGGGACCTAACATTTAACTACAAGGAGAAGATAATACCTCTGGTGTATGATAGAGAGGTTGAGGAAGCCGTTGAAGCTTGGCTAATTAACATGAATAAATATTTCCAAGTATATGAATATGATAATAATATGAAATTTCGATTGGCTATTTTTCGGTTACAAGGAAAGGCCACCCTGTGGTGGGAGGAGGTCAAAGTTGTCTGGGGAATTAATGATCAGGAGGTCACATGGAACGAATTTTAAAAGTATTTAAAAGACAAATATTTAATTGAACACTTCTACAATGAGAAGGCAAGAGAGTTTCATGATTTAAGGCTGGGCCTGCTACTATTAATGAGTTTATCACTAAATTTATGTTTTTTCTAAGGTACGTTCCATACCTCATGGAGGATAAATCCAAGATATAGCATTTTATCAGCAACTTGCATATGTTTATGAAAGAAAAACTAGAGTTTGATTACCCAAAAAATATGGATGAATTCATTTGGAAGGCCCAGATTTGTTACGAACAAATGAAACAAAAGGGGGAAGGTAACAAAGGGGAGATGAACAAAAACGTACAAAGGAACTCTCAGAACTTTCGAGGAACGAGGCTCCCCAATGTTGAAAACATGAATTGGAAAATGTAGACAAAAGTGGTTGGGGGGAATTAGAAGAGAATGGGACAATAGATTGCAAACAAACAATAACAAGTGTCAAATCGACCAGAAGCCAGTCAAAATCTAAAACCCCTTCTACAATGTTGGGGTTCTGGGGAACTTCATTATTTCAAAAATTGTCCTCACCCTGCTTGTACCAAGCAGGTTGCTAACATTCAAGAAGCCTCCATGTTTGGGGACATAGCTAAAAATATTCCATGAATTAACACAACCTTGCATGATGGCTAGGTTGAATATCAACCTACGATGACAGAGATGGAAGGTAAGTTATCTAAATATTATGTTTCCATTTTAATTGATCCAGGCACAAGCTTGAGCTACATTAGCCCAAACCTAGTAGAATTAAACAACTTACCAAAAATAAAATTTGAAACCCCTTGGTGCAACTAACTATTGGGGCCAAGCAAAGGGTTGCTTCTAAGGTGGTAAATTGCTCCTTAGAGGCAGCAGGGCAGAAAATCATGGCAGATTTGAATATTCTACCTTTGGGCGCATATGATATACTAGTTGGAATGGATTGGCAGCTTAGAGAAAAATTGGTCGATAGTGGACTGCAAAGAGAAAACTGTGAGCTTTCTTGGAAAACTTTAAATGTCAGAGATATGCAAAACATGCCACTTTACGTGAACTAATTCTTCGAAAAACACAACATCATACTTCATTAACAACTGGCAACAACTCATTAATTCGTATTAAAATGCATGAAAAAATCTTGGCTGAAAAAGTTTTCTCGAATAATGAGCCAGAACCAACTGCAATGGAGAGGTCCTGTGATTTTGCTTTGCGATATCACAGATCGTTGTATCACAAATCGCAATTTCATTGTGTTGTTCTATCGCAAGGTCGCAGTATCGCAATATCGGAGTATCGCAGTATCGCAATATCGCAGTATCGCAATATCGCAGTATCGCAGATCGTTATAATCCTTATGCGTGATTCATGTGATTTTTGCGATGCGCGATATGTGATATCGCATATCGGCAATTTTAGAGTTTTTCAATGTGAGTGTTTCTTTAATGTATGCAATGCGATGAAGTTTTGCGTCACAATTTTGCGTTTTTCATCATTTTAACTCATTAGAAGGTACCGTATCATTCTTTGTGTGATGCGATATCTCTTAAGGAGTGAATTTTAGTTTCTTCATTATGAAACTTAGGTTTTTTTTAGATTCTCCAAGGTATTTTCCTAAGTCCATGATGTTGTAAGTTTTATCTAAAAAGAAAATATAACAGTAATTGATTTTTTAGATTTTTACTGAGCTTCCCCACTTATTTAGTATTAGCAATAACACTTCATAAGGAGGGGGGTTGTTTGTGGCCACAACAATTGGCGATTCACTTGGAAGAACTAGTTATCTCTGTGTTTCTATTGGATTTTTTCAGCTTCCAAAATAGATTTTTTTTTAGAAAATTAAACTTTATTATGGAGAGATAAAGTACATTATGCTCTAACCTGTCAATGAAATTTTGTTTCAGCTATTTTCAACTTTGATTATTTGCTTCCTCAAGTTAGTCCTTGTGTTTAGATCAGCCATTACTTGGTTTGTAAAAATAAAACAAAGTCTTCTCTGTAAACCTATTTTAAATATGCTCATTTGTCGTAGGTAGAGCCTCTGCTGCCAGCAGGCGTTTATAGCCTCGACAGGGTTACCTGTTACCCAACAATGATCCTGTATCCTACTTAAAGAAACCACAACTCTCAAAGAAGAATCCACATCCACACTTATTGCTTTGATTTTCTTTTTTATTCTTAAAGAACAATGTCTTGGTTTGATAGCCAATTTATGACACAGTCATTCACTCGATTTAAAACTTTGTTGAACAAGTTGGCTCGTGATGAGACCCCTTGCATCTTGATTGTAACAATCTTGAGTCATTTCCCTATTGTGTATGCAGTATTTGACAAAGTCAGCAAGTTATAATATCTGTGAATATGATAAGCCGGCTCGTGATGAGACCTCTCATCCTTCAAGACGAAGTGTATCCTTGGATTGTTCCTTTGAAAGTTGTGATTTCCTTGGCAAGGAGGAAGTCATTGTTTTCTTTAGATAGCTCTGGACAACAATGATAAAGTTTTTGAAAGTAGTTGTTCTACAGAGAATCTTTATTTTGTTATTGATACCTTTCATTGCGCTGATATAAAACAATTTCTTCACTAAAGGTTGTTTTCATTAAAGCTTTATGAAGTTGAAACTAGTGCCATATCTAGGTTAGAGTCTTTAATTGTATCTTTCAATAATAAAGATCAATCTTCCAAAATATTTGCTATTTATACAAGAGAAAAATAAAAATCTGAAAGAGAGTTGCTGTCTTTTTCGTAAATGCCTAATGTAACCATTCACAACTGGTTTTATTATGAAAAAGAAAAACTACTGCTCTACAAAAATAGAAGAATAATATCCTATGGAAAATATTTCTTAATAATTTGTCCATTGACAAGTAAAGAGTCTCTTTTACCTGCTAAATCCTGTAACACAAATGTCGACGAACCTAAGACTTCTACAATTTGAAAAGGACCAAGCCACATTCTTTGAAAGTTTGTATGTTTCCCCTTTTCTTTGTGTGCCTTGTCCCATTTTAAAACTAAATCTCCCACTTGAAAATATTTTCTGGTCATTATATTTGAATCAAAAGAGGATTTTACTAGTGCTTGATGATGAGCATGTGTTTTCTTAGCTTGTTCTCGCTGTTCTTCTAATTTGATTATTTCCATTTGCCTTAAGTGTAACGAGGAAGTTGGTACTTCATCAATGTATTGAACTAGAGATAAAGAAGGAATTGCTAAATGAGTCGGAAGAACTACTTCTCTCCCATAAACTAAATTAAAGGGAGAAGTGCCGATGGAGGCTTTTCTCGTTATTCGGTCTACCCATAAAGCATATATGAAGGATTTATGCCAATTTTTATGATTTTGGTCTATTGTTCTTTTGATAATCCTGATTAGGTTTTTATTTGTAGACTCGGCTAACCCATTGCCCCGTGGATAATAATTAGTCGAATATTTAAGTTTGAATCCTCTTTTAAGTGCAAATTCAGTCATTGCATTTCCAGAAAAGTATGATGCATTATCAAACATTAAAGTGGAATGTAATCCAAACCTGGTGATTATAAATTGATCTATGAACTCAACGATATTTTCAGCATTAGCCATCTTGAGTGGAATTGCTTCTACCCACTTGGTGAAATAATATGTTGTTGTAAGGATATATCTATGCTGCTTGGAAGAGTGAGGAATGATCTCACCTATTATGTTCAATTCCCACTAACTGAAAGGTTGGTCGATATTAACTAGTTTTAGTGGTAAGGATGGCCTCTTTTGTCTCCCAGTAGTAGTTTGGCAGACTTGACATTTCCTCATGTAACTGTGCGAGTCTTTGAATAACGTGGGCAAGTAATACCTTGCGCGCAAGATTTTATGTGCAGTAGCATCTCCAGCATAATGTCTACTTGCTAGCCCATCGTGGAGTTCCTGCAAAACTTTATCAGCTTCAGATTTCTCAAGACATCTAAGGAGAACAGAATTGTAATTTATTCTAAAAGGAATATCATTTATGAGCTGATATTGTTTGGCTTTCAATCTTAGAGCTCTTTTCTTAGAATAATCAAGGTATGAAGGAGCATATCCATTCTTAAGATAATAAATGATGTCAGCGTATAATGACTCTTCATCATTTAGTCTTACCTCGCACACTTGTACCTCTACAGATGGAATTTTAGAAATTTGCGACGCTCCAGCCAATATTTTGCAAACGCCTTGACCGCTTACAATGTTTGCTGGTTTAATTTCTATGTCATATTCTTGTAAGGCAGTTACCCAATTTTCCCTCTTCTCACCCACATCCTTTTGTACTAGAAGATTCCTTACCGCTGGAAACTGTACTATAATTTTGGTATGGGTTTTGAGTAGAAAAGGTCTGAAGTATTTGATCGCTTTGAAAACAGCATAAGCCTGTTTCTCCACATCTGAGTAATTTAATTCAGCACCCTGCGAATTTGAACTGAAAAAATTAATTGGTGCTTCTGCCTTTTCTTGATTCATTTGAGTGAGTATCGCAGCATATGACCTATCCGAGGCAAATGCGTATAAAATAAAAGGCTCTGAAAAATTCGGAGTTGCTAAAGATGGAGCATTAATAATAGCCTGTTTGATCAGGTTGAACGCTTCATGTTCATCTTGGCCCCATTTAAAATTAGAGTTCTTTTTTATCATGGTTTGTAAAGGAGATACGATCCGTGAAAAATTTGGAACAAATCTCTTTACAAAATTGATTTGACGAAGGAAAGATTGCATGGCTTTTTTGTTATGAGGTAGGGATATTTCAAAATTTTTTTTGATCCTGCCAGAATCAATGTGAATTCCAGATTTTGACACTATGAATCCTAGAAGTTTCCCTTCACTTAATGCGAAAAAATATTTCTTTGGGTTCAGTGAAATTCCGTACCTTAAACATCATTGGAAGATTTGTTTCAATTCTTTGATATGGTCGCCTCGTTTCTTGGAGTACACGGTTATATCATCCAAATAAATTACTATAGATTTATTGACCAAACCTTTATATGCAATGTCCATGGCTCTCTGGAATGTGGCACCAGCATTAATCAAACCAAATGGCATCTTTCGATATGCATATGTGCCCCATTTAGTTCTGAATGTGGTCTTCAATTGATCATCAGGATGTACCAGAACCTGATTGTATCCTGAAAATCCATCCAAGAAGGACATTAATTCTGAGCCTGCCACTGCCTGCAATATCTGTTCCATAGGTGGTAAGGGAAAATTGTCTTTTTGACAGGCTTTGTTAAGATTGCGAAAGTCAATACAAATTCTAATATATCCATTTTTCTTTCTAACAGGTACCATATTGGAGACCCATTTAGAATGTCTGACGGGAAAGATTATTTTGGCTTTCAACATCTTATTGAGTTCGGTTTTTATCTGATTTTCTAAGTTGGGATGAATCTTTCTCAATTTTTGTTGGACAGGTTTTTCATTATCGGTCATTGGAATAATATGTTGGATGATAGAAGTGCCGTATGTTTTGAGTTCATCATAGTTCCAAGCAAAAACGTTTTTGTATTGTCTCAAAAGACGAATATATGCTAGTTTTTCTTCGGGGGCTAGGCCAAGGCCTAGATTTATGTTTTGGGGTTTGGCATCGATTCCTAGGTTTACTAATTCATAATTCAAAGTTTAACTTTGGAGCTTTGAACTGGTAGACCTTTTAAACTGATCTTTCAAATCGTACAGGTCTTCTAACTTGACCACTGATTTAGGTATAGCATTATTAGTGCTATCGTGTTGTAATTATCGATCATGTTGATTTTCATCGATTATTTGGTTGGAGTAGGATCCTTCAGAAGTAAGGAAATTTACGATATCAGGATCGTCGTTGAATATTCTCCAATTTGTGATGTTGTCAGGAATAGAAGGTCTAAAAATTAATTCTATTGAGAATCTATCTGGACTAAAATCTTCTGAAGGAATGAGCTTAGAAGCTACGTTAGCTAAAAGGTCGGTGCTTGCATTCTGGAGTCTGGGAATTGATGAAATATTGAATGCTATAAAATGCTCAGTCAAATCTTGAACTAAAGATTGGTATTGTTTTAAATGACCTGATAAGCAATGTATAGTATTCGGTACCTGTCTGACTACAATTTCAGAGTCTCTGAAGACTTGGAGCTGCTTTATGTCTAGCCCGATTGCTTTGTACAACCCTTGGACTAAAACTTCATATTCTGTTGTATTGTTGATACAATCAAATTCGAGCTTGCATGTTAACATGATTTTATCTCGTTATGGACTAATTAGCATGCATCCTTCCCTTGCTCCTTCGTTAGATTTAGAACCATCAAAAAATAATTTTCGACTTGGGACAAAATAGAATGTTCTAAATAAGGGGACGTATGAGCATTAAAATTGCCGAGAAAAGAATCCACTGAGTAATTGCCAATTATGCTACTATTATATGCTACTGGTTTATTTTCCCCCTCTAATTCCGTTACTATGTACTTCTGATGTAATTCTCGTTCAACTTTATTTGATTTGGCTTACCATTGTAAGGCAGCCACATGTGCGACTAGTCAGTTGCGAAGTATCCATGTAGTTTTTCTAACCAATCCCTGCTAATAATTAAGCCATAAAATTCAGGGTATAAGCAACTAAAATGTCAATAACTTGACATACCTTCGGGTTGGATGACAGCCTTATGGTTACTTGATTTAGTTCGCTGATGACTTCGACTTGAGATCGATCCAGCTGAACTATGCGAACAATGGATTTCTGTGGTTGAACGTTTAATTTGGTGCATATGGACTTCAGTAAAATATTCGATGAAGCACCTGAATCCACTAAGCAATTATGTACATTTTTTGTTAAAAATTTCATAAGTAAGGAGAAAAGGGGGAGTATGAGATCTCGATCTTCCTCCAATTAAAGTGATGTCATTTGGATCAATCTTGTTAGTCGTATTAGTTGGAGGTCTTACCATGTTCTGAGAATCTTGAGAAATTACAGCGGCAGGCAAAGGTGCAACTGGCACAACATGTAATTCTTTCATAATTATCTTTTGTTGATGCTTTAGCTTGCTCAATTCGTACAGAGTGATGTTTGCCCTAGTCTTTTTCATGTCTTCTATAATATTTTACTCCATTTCATCCGAAACGATTAGCGTTTTAGATGGAGTAGGTGGATCTGTTTGGACTGGGCTAGTTTGAGTCACTTTAGATGTCGTTTTCTTTGTTGCGACTTTATCCTTTGTTGCAGAGCTTGCGCTTTTTTGTTTTGGGGTAGTTTGGGGAGGATCAAGCTGACTTCTACTTCGTGTGTTAACTGGGAATACTTCTTGATCTTCCTCTTGTGGGAGGATGAAATCCCACATTCCTTGTAATTCTACAACTTCTTCATCATCAGTTTGCCCTTCAGTGGCAATTTCGTCTTCTTCTTCCTCAGATTCGACATTTGTTATAGCATTGGGTGGCCTTGAATCCATTGACGGGCCTCTTTTAAAAGCTCTGTAGGGCCTTTTTGAAGAAGTTTCTGCTACTTTATTTTTTATGTCGACCATTTCATTGGACATGGTCTTCAGAACTTTTTGCAATCCCTCCAAATCAAATGGATCTTTTGCTTATTTATTCTTGGACTCTTCTTTGAAGGTGACCTTCTTAGATTTACATTCTTCTATCGCGGATTTCTTCTCTAAGGCTATTATACATTTCTCTACTACTATGGCTTATTTCATGCTTTCGGCTAGGGTTGTTTTATTAGCCCTGTCCACGAAGATTGCTATGTTTGATGGTAATGCAATGATATACCATTCACATCGCACTTCCTCGCTAGGATGGGAAGCAATAGGAATTTTGTTTAGAATTTTATTGAAATGTAGATTGAAGTCTTTGATAGGTTCTCTAGATTCTGCCCTAAGGTTGGATAGGTCGTTGATTAACATTGCCGTAGACCTGTCATCACCAAACTTGGTTAGGAATTGGTCTTGGAAGATGTCCCAACTGGTAATAGATCCAGAGGGTAATGAGAAATACCACGATCCGATTGTTCCTTGTAGAGTATAAGGAAACAGTCGAACAACAGCATCTTCATTAGTAACCCCATCGAGGTTAATGGATAGCATAAAGTTGTTTATGTGCTCTTCTGCTAGCATGCCTGCCTCGGGATTGAAATTAGGCATCCATTTCTCAGGATGGGCTGGTATTTGGCTCAAGGGTGCAGGCATTAAGACTGCCCCATGGTTGTTCCATGGAGACTGGGCCATTGCTGAGCTGCTAACAGGGGGATTTGCAGAAGATGATCCCTGTGGTTGGGAAGATGAGGTGATTATGATTGCAAATGATTGAGGAGGAGTTGTAGGGATTCCACTGGGTGGATTGAGAATGGTCTGGGGTGGAGGAGTGGATGGTTGACTTCACGGTGGAAAGGTTGAGATGGATGATGTTGATGAAAGAGTCTCGTTGTTGGACCCTTTAGGTGACTTCCTTGCTCTTTTCCTTTTGGGAAGAGGTAATTCGGTTGGCCGGACACCAAACTTTTCAATCTTTAATCTGGTCAGGGGGTGAGTAGGGTTATACTGTGAAGTCACGTTTCCCTGAGATTTATCAGATCTTTGAGGGGAAATGGAAAATCGCTAAAGTTTGTGAATCAAAGATTCGACTTCAGGAGGTTCAATAACAGATTGTTCTGAAATGTCAGGATTTGTAGCAACGGTTGATGTTCTGGCGACTTCTAACTATGGATTTAAGTGTAATGGAGAAGTCGAGGGAGATGGTGAGGGAGATTTGCTCTTAGAATGTTATTTTGATTTGGATTTACTTGCCATTCATAGTTCAGGCCCTCCTTCTAGCGCCAAATATGTTGAAGGCCCCAAAAATCGGGTCAACAACAAGGGGGATACCCGCCCGGTTCGGACCTTGGTTGGCAGCTCCTTATCTGTTTGGTATAGCGGGTCCGACTGGGGATATGGGACTAGTTTCCCAATTCAGTGTGAGTGTGTGAGATAGATGGGTATTTCTGTTCTAAATGGAATACTTCTATCCTAATTCTACTCTAATGCTATGTTATTGTATTCTAATAAACATAAAAACATCAAAATTTATGCTAACCCGGGTGTGATCTTTCTTCTATGCGATCTAAAAATATTTCAAACAATAACTGGTAATAAAGATCATTCAACTATTATCAGAAAATAATTCAATAAATATGAACTACTTCGTATAAGAAGTTAGACGAAACAGTTGTGAAAACTTATCGCCTAAATAAGATATTCATACACTAAACATAAACAAATAGTTATCATCATACAAAAGTGCCAAATGATAACTCAGACATCCATGCTGTAATATATAAACAATTGAAAATTGAATATCACTTTAATTCATAAGCAGAAATGGTTAAGAGATAAAAGTACCATTTATAACTAGTCCTACTCATGAGCTTCAAGCGACAATTGATTTATCTCTCCTTGATTTAACATCCACTAAGAGTACAGAAGTGAAACATCAGTGGTAGATATCAAATGCAAATATCAAATAAACCCTGTTCCATTCATTCACTAAAACCTCCTCTGAGGGTGCAAAAGTGCATGTTCTGAGGACAAGTTTTTGATAAATTTCCGGACCCCTCTCTAAATGCATGAGAAGGGTTTAAATACTACTAACTAAATAACTTATTTACAAAAATTGAGGATTCAGTTTAAATGACCTTCCTCTTTCTAAGAAAAACTATTTTTAAAATTAAATCTACTATCTAACTATTTCTAAATTTGCTCCTTAACGTCGCAAGCATTCAATATTTTCCTAAGTGGAGTCGGCTGACTGTCTTCCGACTTTGGTTGAGTTAAGCAAACAGAATCGACAAGAGCTGGCATTATCTTCTCAGTAAAATTGATGATATACCTGAGGATCATCCAAAGACTATGTGACATTACCATGTATACCTGGTAAAAATCCCATTTCAACTTGGTTAACCCTTGGACTGCTTTTGTTTTTCCTTTAGTCTTCTCATTCCAGTTTGTTTCTATCGCTGCTTTCTTGCAATTTTTGGGGCTTGTAGGTGACTGAATAACTAGGAGCCTTCCTTTTCGAGCAAGTTTTCTTAGCAATTCGCGATTAGCGCTAAGCGCTAATCACACATCGGAAGCTGCCTCTCTTTCTTGATCTGGGCTTCCCTGATGCGTTTTCTCCTCTTGCGCCTTTTTCTCTCATTTGGTATAAAGCTCAAAATTTGTAAAAATAGTGATTCCGTGAGCTCTTGATCCTGAGCATTAAATCGTTTGTTTCTAGTATCAGCATCGTTCAGTACCCATTCAACCATGGCTGTATATGAGAAATCTGTGATGGATGCCTTAGAAGAGTTCTGCGGCTCTTTCTCTCCCTTAAGTGGATTAGGTGTGCCTTCCGAAATGGACATTGGAGTGTTGGCTTTCCTCCTCATAGTTTTCTACATACTGCCTTGTATAACCCTTCGTCCTTCTTTCCTGCAGTTTACATTTGAGGTGGAAGTAATGATAAAAAATAATGACAGGAAAACTTTAAATGCCGCAAATATGCAAAGCATGCCACCTTACGTGAACTAATTCTTTGAAAAACACAACATCATACTTCATTAACAACTGGCAACAACTCATTAATTCACATTAAAATGCATGACCAACTCTTCGCTAAAAAAGTTTTCTCGAATAATGAGCCAGAACCAATTGCAATGGAGAGGTCCTGCGATTTTGCTTTGCGATATCGCAGATTGCTGTATCGCAAATCACAATTTCATCGTGTTGTTCTATCGCAAGGTCACAGTATCGCAATATCGCAGTATCGCAATATCGCAGTATCGCAATATTGCAATATCGTAGTATCGTAATATCGAAGTATCACAGTATCACAATATCGCAATATCGCAGATCATTATGATCCTTATGCGTGATTCATGTGATTTTTGCGATGCGCGATATGCGATATTGCATATCGGTGATTTTAGAGTTTTTCAATGTGATTGTTTCTTTAATGTATGCAATGCGATGAAGTTTCACGTCGCAATTTCGCGTTTTTCATCATTTTAACTCATTAGAAGGTACCCTATCATTCTTTGTGCGATGCGATATCTCTTAAGGAGTGAATTTTACTTTCTTCATTATGAAACTTAGGTTTTTTTTAGATTCTTCAAGGTATTTTCCTAAGTCCATGATGTTGTAAGTTTTATCTAAAAAGAAAATATAACACTAAATGATTTTTTAGATTTTTACTCAAGGTCCCCACTTATTTAGTATTAGCAATAACACTTCATAAGGAGGGGGGTTGTTGGTGTCCACAACACCTTATTAGACAAATTTGTCCTAATATTTATTGACAATATACTCATATACTCCAAAAATGTGGAGGACCATGAAAATCATTTGAGAATTGTGCTGCAGACTTCACAGGACAATCAATTATATGCTAAATACAGTAAGTGTGACTTCTACCAAAATCAGATCGATTATCTAGGTTATGTCATTTCAAAGAAGTGAATTGCAGTTGACCCCAAAATTATCAAAACCATCATTGGGTGGCCTGTTCCTAGGAATGTTTCTGATATTCGATCCTTCATGGGGTTAGCTAGATACTACCACTGATTTATTGAAGAATTTTCCAAAACTACTTACCCGGTTACCTCCCTACAAAAGAAGGGAAGGTTTTTCAGTGGACGATAGAGTGTCAATAAATTTTTGAACTCCTAAAATAGTTATTGACTTCTGCCCTTGTTTTAAAATTAGCGGACCCAGGAAAAGAGCTCATTGTTTGCACACATGCGTGCCAGGAAGTTGTCGGGGGGTATTGATGCAATATGGGAAAGTCATAGCCTATGAATCCCATAAAATTAAGGACCATGGGCAGTGATATTCCTATTATGATTTGGAACTAACTGTTGTAGTGCATTCCTTGAAAGTATGGATACATTATTTGTTGGGTAAGAAATTTTCATTAATGAAAGATCATAGTAGTTTAACAAATTTTTTTACCCAACCACATCTGAATGCTCGTCAAGTGAGATGGATTGCTTTCCTAAGTAAATTCGACTTCGATATTAAACATCTTAAAAGAAAGGAGAACTGAGTGGTTGCTGCACTGAGTAGGAAATTATATTACGTATATGAAGTCCAGTACATTCGGGTGGAATTAAATTTCTTAGAGAAAGTAGAAGAAGCCGCCCACAATGACCTTGAATATAAGTTTTTATGGTAGCAAGCCAATCAAGCACATAAATTAGGAAGACAATCTGATTATGGTTTAAACAATGAAGGATTTCTAACCTTTAAGTGAAGAATATATGTTCCTAACCAGATTTATGTTAAACAATTTATGTTAGATGAGTTTCATAGGAGCCTGTATGTTGCCCACCCTAGATATCAGAAACTATTTTCTGCAATTAAGAATAATATATTTTGGCCCAAAATGAGGAGAGACATCACCCAATATTTGGAAAAATGTTTGGAATGCCAACAACTTAAGGCAGAACACTAGAACCCTGTTGGGTTGCTCCATCCTCTCCCCATTCTAGAATGGAAATGGGATACTAAATTACACTGTATTTTATAACAGGATTGCGTAAAACCAGAAAATTGAATGACTACGTCATGGTCGTGGTGGATAAGTTAAGTAAGACAACTCACTTTATACCTTTGAAATCACATATAAAACAATTGAAATCACTGATATTTTTATGAAAGAGACATTTCGACTTCATGGTATACCAAGGGTGGTGATCATTAACAGGGATGTAAAGTTTACCTCTTCTTTTTGGAAAGATTTGTTCATGGGCTTGGGGACTCAAATCCAGTTTAGCACTACATATCATCCCCAAACAGAAGGACAGACTAAATGGGTGAATCAGGTGCTAGAGGATATGTTAAGAATGTATGTAATGCAGTAGCCAACAAAGTGGGAGGAGTATCTTCACTTAGTTGAGTTTTCTTATAACAATGGGTACCATGAATCTTTGGGAATGAGCCCCTTTGAAGTATTATATGGGAGAAACTGCACGGTACCTACCAATTAGAATAATCCCAAGGATAAGTTGGTATTAGAACCCGACATGCTCAGTGAGATGGAGTAGACAATTAAAAAGGTGCGTCAGAACCTTAAGGTTGCGCAAGACAGGCAAAAGATTTATGCAGACAAAAAGAGGACCTACCGAGAGCTTCAAGTGGGAGACTATGTTTATTTATGGATTAAGCCTAAAAGAAGCGCACTGCAGTGGGGTAATTGCGCTAAATTGGCACCCAGGTACTGTGGGCCCTTCCAAATTCTAGAACGAATTGGACTAGTAGCTTACCGGCTAGCCCTACCTGCCCACATTAGGATTCATGATATGTTCCATTTATCATTATTAAAGTAATATGTTTACGACCCTAGGCATGTGATTAGTTGGGAAGATATGTAGGTAACTCATATAATGAATTAAATTGCGAAATAAAACATTGCAGATGTGATTGATATTGATACCATCAAACTTTTGGTGCAAGTTGAACCAGACGGAGGACTATTGGTAGAACCTCTGCGAATTATAGAGTAGAGATAAACAACGCTACGAAGGTGAGCTATCACCCAGGTTAAAGTGCAATGGAGGCAATTCAGCCCAAACAAAGCTACTTGGGAGGATAAAGAATTCATGCAACAAGCATATCCAAACTTTATTAAACAGTTTGAAATAAAAACTGGTAATGGTGTTTCATCCGGGGGGGGGGGGGGGGAAGATGTGACACCCTTAAGATTGTTCATCAATTCATGTTTTAACTTTGACATTATTTACTTTTTATAAACTCTAGGAACTAATTTCGATCTAAGTGGAAGACCAAATAAATGTAGTGACTCGGACTTGGTTAAGTTCTTGAGTATTAAAAGAAATATTTTATATATGTATAACTGAATAAAGAAAGCTCACCAAAGAGTTATGTCATTTTAGTCTCTTTCCCTCCTTAGAAAAAAGGTAGTTCCAAGGAAGGATTTCTTCTTTTTTTTTTTGGAAAAAGAGGAAACTAGAGGAACAAGAAGGAGAATATAGAGAGCATACACAGACCTGACAGAGGACGTTGTGTAGGTGAGCAGAGTATTGTTGTTCTGAGGAGTTCCTGAGCTAGACATGGGCCCGTGGAATCCTTGAAAAATCCTTGCAAATTAGGACTCTAAACTGGATTAGGGGTCTTGAGGTTTGGAGACTAGACAACTTGAGGTCTAAACCTATATTTTCTAAACGAGTGGAAGCTCAAGGGGGACTAGTTGCCATTGTCGGTCTCAAAGTTGGGAGGAGAGAATTCCTGGTTCTAGTTGGTATAGTTAATGTAATTTACATTATTATGTTGTTGTGTTTTCTGTGTTACAAATTTGCATCTATTAGTGAGAAAGTGAAAGAAAAAAAATAGTCCATATCATTTTTTAAGAATAAATAGTATAATCCAATGTTGTATGTTTCTGTTAAGGACAGAATTAGCATAGTAAATACTTGTATAGGAAGGCACTTTGCAGTAATGTCTCACGACAATGTTTATGTTTCTTTTAACAGAAATTTAGAACTATAGAAATAGGCAGTACGCTTCTATTTTCTTAAACACACAAAAAAGGGGCATATTTCCTATGCAAAGATTTGGGCTATTTCCTTAATGCAAATAGAAACCATGTTTCATGTGCATAAACAAGAATGGCACATCTTGTTGGTATATGAAGAGAACGCCAAAATAAATAGTAAATATCATACATTTCCTTCTGAAACAGTCAATAGTCTGTAAAGTGAAATCTATACATGTACGTAACCTATGAAGGATCAATAATGCCTCAAAATATGTTTTATTAATCGAATCGTTTTCCACAAAAATGAACTAGACTCAACATATCAACAGAAGGTAGCTTGAGACCATTCCGTTGGTACAAAAATTAAGGAGCATCTTGGTGGGGAGCAAGATTTGGTAATTCCATTTCCGTTCACGACCCATTACCTACTAGGAAGTTGGTTAACTGAATAAAATAAGAAAATTACAAAACGCTAGTATAGACCGTGGGGTCTTGGTCAAGACAACTTGGTAGAATAAAAGAACCAAAACTATAAGAGAACAATGTGAAATTAATTGAGACTAGTTGTACTAAAACATTAAGAGGAACACACCTGTTGCATATGGAAATGTGGAGAAGTAATAACATTAACAATCTTGCGATTGAAACAATAAATAGAAGCCATCGTTTGAAGCAAATTAAATTATGAACCCAGATGGAGCACAATACTGTCTATGAAAAGAAGATGACAATCATTCGTAAATATAACTTAGAAAATTGACAGTCACAAATATTATGCAAACCCATGTGAATGAGGACGATTACTCGAATAACCCTAGGCTTCTACTTAAAAGGATTTCACTCAACTTGGTAGGGGCCTAAGTGGTCCTGGTAACAGGAACCTCCTTTTGCAGAAGACCCAGAAGGGTAAACTCAAGAGAATGTGATAAATCTTTCTCCTTAAGTAAACCTTAGAGCCATAACTAAATATGGTAATTATGTAAATAGTAACGTAGTCTAATTTACATATAATGGAGCTACATCTGTGTAACAATATTGACGCCGAAGACGCTTAAAAGTATAGTCTAATTACAGTATCAACTCAGTAGAGTCAAAACCTTAACGATAAGGCTCAGAGCCACCCTCTAGCATCTCGCTAGGGAGTACTAGTGGTACAAACAAAACCCAATGGAAATTAAAAACAAGGAAATAACCCTCTTGCATATGAGGTCCTTAACCTGAAATATTTTCCCAATCCATTCATCTACTCAAGGTCCTTTGAGGACGGGAAGCATAGAAACTAGAGTGTTTGAAAGACCAACTTGGAGATGAGAAACTAGTTTCATGGAGTAATGTGAAGGATCCAACGACCATGGTGGATGCCCTCCTCACCTACAAGAATAACGTGTCTGTTAGGGTCAGCTTTGTTACAAAAAATGTAGCACAAAATCTCAAATAAATAGAAAACGATGAACAAAATCAAGTAGAAACTTACCGGAGCCAATGGTGAAGGAAGGATACCCATGCAAGAAATATCATAATTGGAGTTACAACACAACATCCAATCTAGTGGGAAACATAGGGTTTCCTGAGCAGTATGATATTGGGTAAGATTGGATGCCAAGAAATATTAACCTCACTAGGTAGTCGCACCCTTTCTGTTTGGGATAAGAAGCTGGAAGATGGGGGTTGCAGAGCCATCAGAGCCGGTGAAAGGGAGCCGAATGAATTCTGTCTGCAGTGACCTGGCAAGGCAGTTACCCTAATCTTCTCTCGGTTAATCACAATCGTAGGATGAGTCTTGGCTGAGGCCTTCATCGGACGACTGTTGTGTGGCATAGTTAAATGCAACTCATATGGAGTTGTGCCTCACAATTAACAGGAGTTTCCCACATCATACAAGTCAGTACAGTTATTTATTACGGTATACGATAACCTACTAAATAGTGCTAGACCTGTGTAACAACTTAATAAGTCACTTACGGAAGCCTACACTGTCAATATCATTCCAGACAATATGCTCATTAATAGTTCTTTGCCAACATGTGGTAATCAATTTATATTGTCATGTTGTGTAGTAATGTGTGGTGAAATTAAATATAAAAAAAATTGTTCATGTGGCTGTGTACGTGTGACACAAGTATTTCCTTATTATGCATGCCCAAGTTAGAATATAATGTAATCCATTTGGGTCTAAATGCTTTGACTCTTAATCAATTTGCAAATTTTCAGAAACTATTTCCGAATTTCAATAAATATTTAGCAAAATTAAATATTAAACTTATTCTTTTAGAAATTAAAAATACTATGTTTTTAAATTTAATTTCAATTAAATTGTAAAAAATATTATTATAATATTAATTATATTTCTAATGTATTAGATGTTTTTCAAATCTCAACTCCAATAAAAAACACTTTTTGATTTGTGGTAAGGATCTTTCAAAAGTATTTAGGTTGGATAAAAATAATTAGGTTATGGGCTAGATTTTTTTTGGTTGATTCCTAAAAATATTTAATTTGTTCTTTTTTGGTTATGGACTATGTGTTTTTTGTTTACTATTAAATAACGATGAAAAGATAAAACCTAACTAAATGATTTCTAAATGAGGCAAGTGCCTTTACCTATGAGTGAAAATATGTTTCACTTACCTTGGAGTGACATTATTTTGTTGGCAGTGTAAAACATTAGATGAATACCATAGTAGAGAGTGCATACAAAAGCTCCATGCATTGCGGGTCCATTTGATGATGTAGAATTGTAATAGTTTCCATTGTTGGAAATATAAGAACCATCCTTTGAATAACCATCACATGTTATATATTGTAGGTGACAAGAAAATCTCATTTCTCAATACTAAGAAAAGTGTTCATATGGCACCACGGCTTGTTTGATATGTATAGACAAACTAGGGGGCTCGGTGGAGATGGGGCATTGTATTTTTTCTGAGTTACTCCACAAAAGCTATTGTTTATGAGTTACTCCACAAATGTATATGTACAATTTTATGCACTATGAAAGAACCTATGGAAACTGGTTGTGGTACGTTAAGCAAAGATCTCTTTAAGCAAACAATGTCATCCAAAACCTATAAGCAACCAATATACAACAATAATAGGATTCGTCTAATTTCTCATCCATTGGGTAGATTTCGACTTGATGCAGAGTAGTAATACATTGTCTTGATTTACAAAAATTATAGAAGTAAACAATATAAAACAATAGTAGGATTCTTCTAGTTTGTCATCTTTTGGATCGAGTTCAACTAATGCAGAGTAATAATACATTGCCTTGATGTACAACAATTATAGATAATTTCCTAGATGAGATAATAATTAAGAATAGGGAATACAAATGAAAATAAAAATACAACATACATTTTGAATGTCACCATATCATACATAGGAAAAAGTAATTTGTACATATTATTTCCTCTTA
This sequence comes from Pinus taeda, assembly GCA_000404065.3. Taxonomy (NCBI): domain Eukaryota; kingdom Viridiplantae; phylum Streptophyta; class Pinopsida; order Pinales; family Pinaceae; genus Pinus; species Pinus taeda. The sequence goes on from APFE030708790.1 coordinate 19,120, forward strand.
GTAGAAATTGCATATTCTAGAAAATCAATATTTCTTCACAACGGTTTTAAACCTTTCATTAGTAAAATAAGTGGTAAGTTATATCTCAATCAAGTTTTATCATCTCAATATTTCAATTATTATTTTAATTGGGTATTACCAACCTAACACCAACACACTAAACAACCTAAATCTAATACAACAATTATTATTTCAAATCAAATTACAATCTAATTTCCAATTCAACATTTCCAATTTAACAATCCTATCTTCTCTCTTTACACTATTTAAGAAAATTACTAGTTTATATTACTTGATTGATCCTAGAGGCTCATTTCTATAGCCTAGTGTGATGTACAAGGTATCTGTCATCAAAATTTAAATTTTTCTCATCTAGATGAAAATAAAAATAATTAAAAAAATATAAAAATAAAAATAATTAAATAGTTATACAAAACATTTAAAATAATGTAAACTCATAAAAAAAAATTACACTTTAAAAAATTAGATCTCTATCTTCATATTACTGTATTTAAAATAAATCTATAATGTACTATAAACAATATTAACTACCATAGGGTAAGTTACTACTATCTGAAAGAAGCAAGAGAAAAAGAGAGGCACCCTTTATGAGCAGCGCATTTGTGAGCACAAGCTTGATCATAATCTTGAATCTAAATTGTTGAAGAAAGTTTTGGGAAACATCAAATTGGTGCATGAATATGGCATGATCGCTTCGCCATTGGGCATTCAATGTCCTATACTAGGATTTTCATTACTAAGTTGTTTTTAAATAGTTTTCCAATTTTTGTCTCCTTGGTAGATGGTGTTTTGCCATGGTCGGTTCTTTTTTGAGCTATATCGTAGATAACACTGCATTTCTAGTTTCACATGGACTTCTGTGGAAGTGCTGGGATCGATAAAAATATACACTTTAAATGTATGTCCCCAGCATTACTATTGAGCCATATGCTCAAGTGTTCGCATGCTAAATGTGATTTTTGGGTATAGTTTCTTGTCTGTTTGCTGGGTTTTTGTATTAATGTTGATATTTTGGACTAAACTCATAGAATGGTCTTCGTTATCTTCCTGAATTGTCTGGGAATTAAATTTTTTTTGTTGCTGCATGCTAAATGTTCCTTTTGGGTATAATATCCTGTTTATTTGCTACGTTTTGTATTAAAGCTGATATAATGTGAAATTTCCAGTTTTTTTCTAGGTTCAACTCATATAACAGTCTTTGTAATTTTCCTAGACTGTCTGGGAATATCATTGTTTTCTCTGTTCATATAACTAGTTTTGGATTTAGGGGCTTACATTTATCCCCTCACTTCCATATGTCGTGGGGATTTCAAACTATAAAATATAGTTTATCAAGTTTCCTCTCATACTGTTTATCTATTAACAATTTGATTGTCATTTCCTGTCGTGGCTCAATCTTTTCAACTTCTTAATTATCTCTAGCCCCTGTAAACAATGGGGGTTCCGGTTTGTAATTTACGGTTTGTCTAGAACTAGTGCTACTGTTGTTGTTTGAACTTTGGATTCTAAAATTCGTTGTTCTGGATGCATGAGACCTTGTCTTAATGGTTTAGCATTGCTATTCCCACCCTCTTGGCTCTATCATCTCTTTGTCATGTTCGTCATTCCCTCATCGTCTAAGGAATCCCACCATAGCTCGCCACCTTTGTTGGTCCTATCCCTTTCTCGACCCTCTCAACTATTGGCTGGTTTTAGACTTTCCTGGGTGGTTTCAACTTTCCTCGCGGGTGATGTGAGATTCTGGCCACACCTGACATCGCATATCATTTATAACATTTATTCGATACACATCATCCACACACATATCAAGACGCATATTTATTTCCACATTAGGTCATATCCACTGTATCATTCGTTTTGTCAGTTTTTTAATTAGTATTTCCCTTTTCGAATTGTTAATCGATGATGTCCGAACTCTTGGTTCTAAATATCTTTGTACCTATCCCCCTCCTAGATTGTCTCTTCCTTCTAGACTTAGTGATCCCAAGGTGGTTGTACAGGTAATTGTGTCAGAAATTCTCTTTTCCCTAACGTTAGATCTGCTAATCTTTAATAAGCTGCCAAAAGTCGCTGACTTATGTGCCACTTCTTTCCTCGAAATACTAATTCATGGTGGATTATTATTCTGATGTTTCTGCCACCTCTTCTCTCATTCGTGCCACTATGGAGGCGAAATCCCATTGGATTGGAGCTGAGATCCATGTAAGCCAAAGTAGTCCACGTTCTCTTGATGCATGGAGCATTATCTTGGGTGACGACAGTGTAATAGATGTCGCTCAAATGCCTCTTGAACAATTGGGTGGCGGACTTGCATTCCAATATCGACATTCAAAACATTGCTCCATAAAAATTACTCCACCACCTCCAGCTTTTGCTTTGGACATTGATGCCCTGGTGGACCGTATTACCAGTCTCCAAAAACGTGCCTTATTTGGTAGATGATATTTCTCAGAGATGGATGACTCTGAAACGCGTAAATGGATAGACAAGAAATGGAAATATATGCTAGGGTACATGCCTACGATTGTTAGGCTTCTAAAGGGATGGTACAACTTTCATTTTCTCAGTTAGGACGACTTGGAGAAAATTATATCCATCCCATGGATTCATGGAAGAAGTTTCCTTTCCCTTCACAAGTGGTACATTAGGTACAATCCTCTTCATAATACACCCTTCAACAAGTTGGTATGGGTCAAATTACCAAGACTTCCTCTGGAATTATGGATCAAACAGGTGCTATCAGACATTGGAAATGCCATCAGATAATTTATACATGTTGACCCTCACTATTTTGGAGCACAGGACAAAAGGGTAGCCTAGATCCTCATTGAAAAGGATTATAAATGGGGATTCCCTAATCACATCAAACTTCATTGGGGTGACACCTTCCTTTAGAAAAGGTTAGACTATTGAGGGGTTCCCTTCAAATTCTCCTTCTTCCACAGAATTGGACACATGCATGATCAATGCTCTTTCCGTCCTCGCGGATGCTTCCATGGTAGAAGATGTTATAATGGCGTCATGGGGCCTCGCTTGGATATGGGTCATCAGAGTCTAGATGCTAAAAAGAACATGCAAAATGAGCATCTTCCTCATCATCCAAGTATGCATTCATACCAGAACTCCCACCTTCCACATGCTTTTGGATCAATTGTTTCTCCGCCCATTACCATACCATCATCACCAAATATTTCTCCCAAATCAGATTTCCCTTCTTCTGACAGCGCACCAGTTTTCATGTGTCATTTTCCTCCTGAGCCAACAACTAGCCAGGAGATACCAACTCCCCTTACAGCTCAGCATCCATATCCAGACATTCTATCCACCTCACAAGTTGCATACATTGCTCCTCTGGCTCCACCTCATCGTCAATAAAAAGATAAAGGTCTGTGCCTCAACATTACTCCACCAAATTCTCCAGCAACTTCACGTATAAATTCGGCTGGGAGTGACTTAGACTTCCTCCTACAAAGGAAGACCCTTGATGTCCGTACTCTCACTATCCACAAACCTTCAGGTAATTCATCTCCCCATATCAGCTCAACCTCGGCAGGAAACATTACTCTGCGAAGGAATAAAAACCATGGCAATTGCCACTTTCGGGGACGCTCCAATAAAAATCCATTTTCCTCCCAATTGGATAGGTTTCTCGTTAACATCCCCATAGCTGACATATCCCCCTCAGGGGCTCTTAGAGCATGGATGCTCGAGAAGGATCTTCCATAATGTACATCATCTCCCTTAATATTCAAAATCTGGGGACTGCCCCAAAATACTTAACCCTCAAAAACCTTTTGTTGTCTTTACAATGTTTCATTATCCTTATTCAAGTAACAACGCATAATGTTCTCGACACTATTCAATAATTTTGGAAAATGTTTTTGAACTAGTATATATTTGCAATTGCTGCTATGAGCCTCTCGGGTGGTCTAGTGGCCTTATGGGACCCGAGCTGGATCAATATTAAGGCCTTCGAATGTTTCGTTGGTATACTTTGGGAAGGTAGTATTCATGGCCTATTAGGTCATGTACATATCTTAAACATATACGCCCCAGATGTATTAACTAGATAGAGGGAACTTCTGGGACCGGTTCATATCGTCAAGTTTAATGGACCTGGAGGCGCTCATTATAGTAGGAGATCCAAACTATACTATCAGTCTTGATGAAGTTTGAGGATGCTTAAGGAAAGTCGATCCTCTGGTAGGGAAAATTCAGAATGCCATCATCATGAACAATTTTGTGGATATTTGTCCGTCCAAAATTGCCCCTACTTGGGACAATGGATGCTCTGACTCTGCCTATGTTGCTAAGAGCCTAGATCCATTTCTGATCCATGAACAATTGTTGGACCATCTAGGGTATGTTTAGGTTAACATCATCAATAACTTCATATTGGATCATAGACCCATCACTCTACAATGGAGGAAAAGGGAACTCCACTCGGGCTTCCCCTTCAAATTCAATAGAATAGTCTTGGAGGATCCTAAATTTAATAAGCTAGGGCTTGAAACATGGGGAATTATTAATGCCACAAGATCCTCTCCCATCCTCAATATCCTGGAGAAACTAGACTCCCTCCGGGGAACTATTAAATACTAGCAGAAAAAGAAAATTAGGGACAGTAGAAAGGAGCTTTTGAAAATCCAAAATTTTTTGGACTCACTCCAGTCCTCCATGTCCACTCATCACCTTCCTGATCACATCCAATCAAACATTCAAATAATGGAACACAGGAAGAAGCAAATCCTAATGATGGAAGAATCCACATGGAGACTAAAGAGCAAGGTGCTTTGGTTAAACGAAGGTGACCGAAACACAAAATTTCCCCACAAATATGTTGGCCATCGCCGAAATATAAATTCCATATTGGAGATCATAGACTCTGATGGAAACATTTTCCAGACATAAGAAGGAATAAGTGATGTTGCTGTAAATTCTTTTCAAAACACTTATGGAAGCAATGAAAATTATTCTATGGAAGCTATGGTTTGGGGAATTGATCCATACCGTATCATGTATAATTTGGAGAAAAATGAGGATTTTTTAAGGAAGTTACTGAAGATGAACTACTGGGAGTTCGCAAGTCATTTAAGAGTGACAAAAGTACTAGTCTAGATGGGTGGACTATCGAACTTTTCTCTCACTTCTTTGAAATTATTAAGATTGGCCTGTTGGACATGCTTGAGGAATCCATGACTATGTGCTTCATTCATCATAAGATAACTTCCACATACATCACTCTCATTCCTAAAAACAACTTTGCAAAGAGTTTCACGGACTTCAGACCTATTTCACTGTGCAACATCATTTATAAAATCATACTAAAGAATATTACTGGGCATATGTGCAGGACTCTTTCTCACTTCATCTCCCCTGAACATCATGGCTTTCTTCCGGGCAAACTCATCCATGTTGTTGTGGCAAATGCTCAAGAAAGCATGCACTCCATCCACACCAAAAATATTGATGCAATTATTCTTTAGATTGATCTCCATAAAGCATATGACTATCTGGACTAGGGATTTCTTAGAATAATCCTTAGCAAGATTGGTTTACGACCGAGATGTACTAAATAGATCATGGCATGTGTGGAAAATGTAAAATATGCTGTCATTATCAATGGATTCCCAACAAGGTTCTTCCTGGCTGGAAAAGGTCTCTGTCAAGGATGTTCATTATGTCCTTTATTATTCATTCTGGTCATGGACTATCTGAGATTGCATATCAAAAAAGTGGTCCTGGAGGATCAATTCAAACTACTGAAGCTGGGGAACAACATCAATATTTCTCATAACCTCTTTGTTGATGACATCCTTATAGTGGGTATGATTTGTTGTTTTTCCTGGTATTATCTTTTTCACATTTTCAGTAGATTTGCAAATGCTTCGAGATTGTTCATAAATTCCAATAAATTTGTTCTATATCATAGTCAATCTGATTTGGTGACTATTGCATATATTAAATACTTATTTAGAATTGAGGCTAGACCTATCCAAAATGGTTTAAAATATCTTGGTTATCAACTTAAACCCACCTGCTATAGAATTATTGATTCAAAATGGCTTACTGATAGATTCTATAATAGAATCTCTGGGTGGGAATTTAGATGTTTGTCCTTAGGGGGAAGGGTCATCCTTACTCAAGCTGTTCTATCACAACTGGGTGTCTATTGGGCACATCTTTTCCATATTCCTTCCTCCATCATTAGCGACATAAACTGACATATGATAAATTTCATATGGGCAGGTAGCCACAGTTCAAAAAAATTCCATTTGATCAACTATCAAATATTACTCTTCCAAAGGACATGGATGGTTGGGGAATTAACGACCTTCGTCGCTTTGGTGAGGCATTGCTTATTAAATCCCTCTATAGGGGTTTATTTGGAGCAGGCACATGGAGCAAGATTATCCATCACAAATATATAAAGAATAAAGACTTCATTTTTTGGTACTGATATGGCTCTATCGGTATCAAACAAGGTTCAACAATTTGGTTAAGTTTCCTAAAAATCGAGAAATATTTCATTCAACATCTGGCATGGAAATTCTAGACAATTAATAGCATTCTTATTGGAATTGAACCAATATTAGGTGTTGAATCGAACTTCTCCATTTCTAACATTATCATCTAGAAACTGAGCGAGCATGGTTTTTCTTTTCTGGGGCCAAGTTATAAAAGGATGATAGGGTATGCTCCCCATATGGAAAAGTGCCCTTGAATTGGATTTAACCGGCCATTTGGAAGGGGAATGGTTTTAGACCACCTCAACAAAAAGAAACTTGGCATTTTCCGATTAGGGACTCAGGACAAAATTATATGGTCGGGCAAAATGACTTCTGATAACATTATTGTGGCAGACACATATCATGAATTATCAAATATGGTCACTAGACAAGGGGAGCATCATACTCTTTATGCTTTCTGGAAAACTAAAGCTCCAATAAAAATTATACTTTTCATATGGCTTGTTTATCATAACAAGGATCTTATATGGACAAACCTGCAAAAACGAAATTGGTGTGGCCTTAGTATATGCTCCTTATGCAAAACTTATTCTAAGGATAATGATCACATCTTTCTGCACTGTCAATTTACCACACAGGTTTGGAAAAATATTGCTTCCCTATTTGGCTTCCCATCCATTCAACACTCTTTCATTAGAGATTCATTGAAATGGTGGAGTTCACAAAAATCTGCCTTGCGGGTTATTCCTCTTTTCCTCTTCTGGGCAATTTGGAATAGGAGGAACAAAAGTATCTTCCAGAACTGTAGGGAAGATTTCTCTATGATAATTGAAAGAATTGCCTCCAAACTTTCTTTTTTCTCTGCACAACCAATATGCCCTAAGAACAGCCCTAAAATGAAGAATAATGTTTAGTTCACATACCCTATGGGGTTTTTTGATGGGGCCGCACAAGGGAACACATGTGCTTGTGGTTTTTGGATTGCCATAAATGCTGGTTTGTCATACAGGATGTACTAGAACTGTTGTGGTGGTACAAACACAAAAGTTGAAGCAATGGCTCTATGGGGTCTCCTATGGTTCAACAGTTTCCTTGGGAACCCCACTCTACACATATATGGTGACTCAATGATTATAACTGAGCAAGTATTGGGGAGGGTATCCATCAACAATCCCAGGCTTCAAGGATGGATGGAAAGAATCAAATATCTATGGCAATGTCAAGATAACTCTACAATCCAACACATTGGAAGGAGCCTCACAAGGAAGCAGACAACTTATCTAAAAAAGGTTTGCAGGGTTGTATTGGCCAATTGTATCTAGAGACCTCATGGGAGGAAAACACTTTTGATATGGGGGAGTTTCCAAATCTGGGTTAAAATTCCTCTCTGCATGCTTTTCACAATCTTTTTTGTAAGTTTTGTTATATAGACTTATTATCTTCACAATGATGTACAATATGTCTAAAATCTTCATATGGCAGCACATTTTGCAAAGGTGGCATCAAGACATGTCCTTTTAAGTTTGATAAACTATGTTAAGTTTATGTGACATTATTGGATGACTTTCTATTTTTCTTTTTTGCTTTTTGAACTTGCTTGCTTAGCCACTAGGCATAAATAGTGTCCTCTGCGAGGGACTTGTTATAATCTCCTCATTAGATGGTGTAAATTTTAGTTCCAATGTTTTTTTTTGGCTGGGGTGCATTGTACTAACAAGAAGGATCCCGTTGATACTGCCTCAGAATGGTACATGACTCTCATGTGGGCATAACAATTCCACATCTGATTGAAGCGGAACCAACACTGTGTGGATTATATCTCTACGTTTCATCACCCCCACTCAATATTGATGCATGTCTACATTACAGGATTGGATTGATGCATGTCTACAATAAGGGGCTGAATAGATGTTGGAATATGCATCTACTGAAATCCATCTTTTCCTATTTCACACTGTATAAGGATTATGAACTGCTTGTTTCCTCGTCACATGCAAACTTTTCAAAGCACAAGGGATCTGTATTTTGGTTTGCCTGAAGAGGCACATGATATGAATTGTATGGCATATGTATATCCAATTTCTAATATAAATATAAATCAAGCTTTTTTTATACTGAGAAAACAATATTAACTACCATTAGTTTTTTATTTTCTTTCTTAAAACTTCCCATGCACATAGAAAAGAGAATCTTAAACTAATGCGAAGAAAAACAAATATAAATTGTGTTTTTGCTTGAACTACATAGGCAAGAACCTATTGCTTCTGCTCTCAAACACAACCTATCTTGTCTACCTACAACCTGCCTGAAACATCACAGGAATTTCATCTTCAAGAAACAAACATCTTCATATGAAATCTCCTTATAAAAAGAAAGAAAAAGAGGATGATTTGACTTAATCAGACTTTTTATTTCAAATGCGTATAAGATACGAATTACAAAACAGTTATATACCATTAATCCAAATAGATAGAATGTGTCCACACTTTGCGAGTCCCCTATGTATTATGAAGTGACATATTAATTATTATAAACATAAAATTATCCACCATCCATACATATAAAATAAATCAATCAAGGCTTTGTCAATCCCTTCGTTATTTCCTCAACAAACTTCTCCATGTTATTGTAATAGGTTCCTCCTTGACCCACTGCTCTCATCGATGTTTCTCTCTGCTCACTAGCAGTCTTTCTCATTTGCTGCCCTTCTTCCCCCTTCATCAATCTCCTTACTAACTCTTCCACATCATCTCTTTTCACAACATCATTCATTAGCAATCCAATCTTCCACACTTCACTAACGAATTTGCGGTTAGTCGGTTCCTCTGCAAGGAAAGGCCGCGATATCATGGGCACACTAGCGCAGATGCTCTCTAGCATACAGTTCCATCCATTATGAGTCAAAAAGCCTCCCACTGAAGGATGTGAGAGCACTTCCATCTGAGGCACCCAATTCACCAACAAGCTTCTATCTTTCACCTTTTCCAAAAACTCTGTAGGTAGCACATCAGAGTCCTGACCATCGATCAGATTTGGACGAATAACCCACACGAAAGGCTGTTTTCTAGCCTCCAATTCCCAAGTGATCTCTAAGAACTCCTTAGTAGACATAACACTTATACTCCCAAAACAAACATAAATAACTGAACAGGGTTCCTGAGAGTCCAACCATTTGAGACAACCAGTTTCTTCAATCCAAATGCTTGCATACTGATCCGGATTTAAACAGGAACGCAATAAAATACAGAGATAACCATATACACAAAGATGCAGCGGAAATAATGCTTCATTTCATTAATGGAAAATACCGAAATATGCTTACAACCAGAATTGGAAATAAACCAGCTAGGACGATGGTAGCTTATCTCTGAGAAGAGATGTGCGGCTACATGTCTCTGAACTGTTCCGAACTTGTGCTACAATGAGGCTCGAAGGCCTATTTATTATTGAGAAACAATGGAAAACCCTTCATATTCCAAAACCGACCCTTAGAAGATGAAACGCCAGATTGTGGGCCCCGTTTTCGTAACTTTGGCATACGATCTCAGTTTGACGCGTACAATAGCTCATTAGAAAGATCTATTCGAGCACTATCATTGTTGGAACGGGAAACATCGGTCCATTGGATGGACCCATGTTGCCCCTGGATTCCCCAAAAAACGTCGTTTAGGGCCTCAAAACGGCTCTGGAAGTTCAGGACCCGAAAAACTGCTAAAAATAGTAAGTTGTGCTACAATAAAGGAAACTGAAAATGCTGAAAGAGACAATTGTGGGGGTCCAAATGGGATAGGTGGGTGGCCACCAACATCCACCTGGATCATTCCTCCCC
>APFE030708800.1:0-17727 GCA_000404065.3 Pinus taeda
GATAAGAGCAAAGTGATAAACACTGTTAAGTTGCTGCTGAGGGGTCTTATGTTGCATGAAGGTGTTCATCCTCTCTATTTTCCTGCAAATGAAAAATGGGAGGTTCATCATTTGCACCCTGGTAAAGTGCATGAGCAACCTGATGTGATAGGCATATAGACGAGAGAACCTCCCCTCACAACTATTTCATGATCAATTTCATGAGTGGAGCATACTCATCTTTCAAATATCTGAATGGAAAGAATCTTGTGAGCTGCCTCAAGAATCTGGCCTTAATGTAAGGCTCATAGTGTTGCCTATCCACCTTCTTTTTCTTGTGCCATTGTTCTCCAACATTCAGTATGCTAGTTGCCACTGATATAGTTTCGGGTGTCAATGTGAAGGTGGCCCCGACCAAGATAGACTGACCTCCATGTAGGTGAAGCACAAAAAGACAGGCCAACTCATGATGAACTCTAACATTAGCCACCCTTTGACAAAATTCAAAACATGATAGATGCTGGAAACATGACATGGCAAGAGGGCAGGCCTACAATTCAATGAGGGTAGTTGGCTCATCCCTAACATGTTTGCCACTCTTGTGATGTCTCCTGGGAGCCTATTCTTCTGAGGATGAATCACATTGTGTCTCCATCTCATACTCTGATGAATGCTCTGATGCCATGAATGTTGTGTGTATTGTACTTGGGCTACCCCTTGATGATGCTGTGAAACTAGGTGTTGTTGTGATATCTGCCACCAAGGGGAGCAATGAAACAAGGGGTTATTAGGAAGGGAGTAATATGATGGGAATAGGGGTTATGGGGAGAAGTTTGTTTAGGGATATGTAGGGGGTTTGGGTATTTGAAAGGGTAGGATTTTGGGGTTTTGATAAGGGAGGGTTTTGGGGTGTTATGTTGACAAATAAGAGGAGGGGATAGGGAATAGGGTTTGGTAGTGTTTTAGTGTAGGTATAATAGGAAAAATGAGAAAGGGGGATAGGGAAAAATGGCAAGCAAGGGAAAAATGAGGAGTGAAAATGGAACCTTGGCACTAACACCACAATTTTGAAACCCTAGCCACCATAGTTTTGATGTTGTTTGAGTGGTTGGTTTTATGAGTTTTGTGGAAATTAAACATAGCCAAGAACCACCATATCATTCATAAAATTTGATGAGCAAGCCATGATATAGAGCCTACCTATCAATTTGAGGGGCTTCACAAGCAATTTGAGGAAATTTGGCAAGATTTCGGCGCTTTGTGGGTGTGCACCGTGCGCCAAACCTAGTGTGCCACGCCCTGGGTGTGCACCACGCCCATTGAAAATTTTCACTGTGGGGTGGCTTTGTGTGTGCCGCACCCTATGTGTGCGCCGCACCCCTCTGTGTAAGCGTCGCGCCCTAGAAACTGCCTCAAACCTCACTCCAAACACGCACTTTGCCTCTCAAACACCTTGCTATGTTTCTCAATAACCTTGATTAGCACAATGACTTTGATTTTGGTGGAAACTTGTATATAAAGGCTTTGAAGTCATGGGTTTAATTTTTTCCTCTTCAAAAACCCATTTTTCTAATGTTGTGTTTTGACACTTTTTCACTGACTTAAAGCAATACTGAATTTCACTTTTCCCTTTGAAATTTGAGCTCAAATGATGAAATTTTCGGCACTGTTTGTAGGGCTTGCATGACAGGGAATTTGCCCACGGAAAGCATGACTGCACCTGAAGAAATCAACTGATGACTTTTTTGAAAATTTTATCACAAATGACACTGTTTGACTTTTCTTGAAAACAGAGTTTTGAGGACGGTCGAAGTTTATCAACATGACGATGAAACTCTCTAAATCATAACTTTGTAAGGGCCTCACTTTGGCCTGCATGGCTTAATTGGACATGGTTGAAGACCAAATTGATTAATCCCTAGACCTAATGATCCAAATTGACTTTTGTCCATTAAAGCCAGACCTTGAATTTCATGGACTTTAATGATCATTGACAAAAGACCTAAGCCAGCGAGAGCCAGACATGAGGGGAAATCACTAGCATGACCTTTTCTATTAGATTATGGCATGCCCGTAGCAGAATGCAGCTGGGTTTATGGAGCGGGACTCCTAAAAATGAAATGCATAAAGATTTTTGATCTCTGATGGAGGACTGACCAGACCGACTCTAACATTGGCTCCAATGGGGGATGGTAGCTCCTTGGAGGTGCCAAGAACATCAGATCTATGGAAGAGCTAGACAGTGCCTTTGTCCATTGGGCTATGGAGTCATTATTTTGACAAACAACACAGGATTCAGACTCATTTATGAAATTGAAATGACCAAAAAACTAACTCAAATTTGACATTGAAATGACTCAAAGACTAACTTGACAAACTCTAACCAAACTTAAATAAAATGGTATTTACGGTGATAGTAGAAGCAACGTTAATAACTCAGAAATGGTACCGCTTGAGTAGCCGACCATTGATTGGCCCTCCTAGACAATCTTCCCCATTCATTTCCTTCAGAAGAAAGGCATTCTAACCCCAATATGCTGCAATTTTAAAGGGACCTTTCCAGAGGTTCTCAAACTTACCATGCTTACCCTTTTCCTCATTCCTTGCATCCCACTTCAGTACCACATCATCCAACTGAAATTTATCCACCTTTGCCTTTCTTTAATAATTTTTCTTGATCTTCTCCTGCAATTTGGATGTATTCTTGAAAACTTCTCCTCTGGTTTGCTGCAAGTGGACCATTTGATCCAACCTTCTCTGCATGGGATCTTCTTCACTGCCGGCCTCCTGAAGAAGTTTGACTACCGAGGTAGTGAGAGAGGTAGGAAATACTGTATCAACTCCATAAACAAGCTCAAACGGTGACGTACAAATGGATTTCTTCTAACTGACCCGATCTGCCCAAAGTGCATTCACCAACCTCTTATGACAGCTCTTCTTGTTTATTTCCAACATCTTCTTGATGATGTTGACCAATGATTCATTCGAAGACTCTGCCAATCCATTGCCTTGTGGATGATAGGCAGTTGAGTGACCCAAAATGATGTGATATTTATGACAAAACTCTACCATCCTTTTTGATTTGAAAGCTGCTGTGTTATCAGTGATCAACTTATTCGGGAAACCAAAGCGAGACAAGATATTATTTTCAAGGAATGAAATGATTACCACATCTGTAGCTTGTTTGGTGGGAATTGCCTCGATCCATTTCGTGAAATAATCTGTCGCCATAAGGATCCATGTATGCTAACCGGAAGAAGCGGGATGAATTTCACCAATGAAATCCAACCACCATTGCTGGAAAGGAGCACTCACCTCAATAGGCTTAAGTGGTAAAGGTTATAACTTCTGCTTTCCTTCGAAAATCTGACACCTATGACAGCACTTGACCATCTTATATACATTAGCAAACAATGTCGGCCAATAGTACCCCGCTCTCAGAATTTTATTTACTGTTGACTTCCAAAAAAGGTGACCACCAGAGTCTCCTTGGTGGCAGTCCTCCATGACCTTCTTTGCTTCCTTTTCCACCAAGAAATTTAACATAATGCCACCAGGATCTTTCCAATACAATGTGGAATTAAGAATGCAAAACTTGGCAGCTTTCAACTTGAGTGTTCTCGCTTTGTTTCTAGTCATGGTGGGTGGTGGTGACAAATTTTTAAGCACATATATGATATCTGAATACCATGGACAAAGAGAAAACATTTCAGATACCTGGATTGATGATCCTTCCTCATTCTCATCGAACATAGTAGTGATCAGATTTATGTCCAAGGCATGCAAGTTTGATTCGGCCATTAACTTTTCCAATCCTTGTCCTTTCACCAGCTTTGTGGGCTTTATTTCCACATCATGTTCCAGCAAGGCTTCAATCTACTTGCCTCGTCTTCCTTCTGGATCGGTCTGCACTAAAACATCTTCGACAGCAACATTAGGAACGTATGCCAAAATATGAGAATGTAAAATATATACCTGGAAATCTTTCAATGCCTTCACAAGTGCCACGGCTTGCTTCTCAATGATGTTGTATTTTAAGGCTACATCTCTTATAGCTCTGCTGAAGAATGCAATGGTTCTTTCATGATCCTCTCTTTTTTGCAATAACACAGCTGCCATAGTGTGCTCTGAAGCAAATGAGAACAATATGAAATCCTGAGTGTAGTCCAGGCTGACTAGAACTGGAGCTGAGGAAAGAGCCAATTTGACCAAATTGAAAGATTTTACAGCCTCCTCCGTCCATTTCACTTGGCTGTCCTTCTTAAGCATGTTTTTCATCTCTCTTAGGTGTTCAACAAGATTAGGTACAAAGCGACGTAGAAAATTCATTTTACCATTGAACGATTGTATCTCTTTTTTATTCTGGGGCAGATCGATTTGCTGAATTGCTTGCATACATGCTGGGTCAATACGAATGCCATCTTTTGAGATAATGTGCCCGAGTAGTTTGCCTTCCTCCATGGCGAACAAGCTCTTCTTCGGATTCAGTGACAAGCCATATTTTCTGCACTTTTGAAAGACAGTTTTTAGATGGTACATGTGCTCTTCATTAGATTTGGAAAACACTGTCAAATCATCCAGGTACACAACCAAAAAGACATCCTTCTCATTTGCAAAAGCCAATTCCATTGCACGCTGAAATGTGGCACCCGAATTCTTCAAATTGAAAGACATTTTAGCGTGATGAAAGGTTCCCCATGGAGTGGTGAATGTTGTCTTGTCTCGGTCATATTGATGGACAAAAACTTGGCTATATCCGGAATAACCA
The DNA here is from genome assembly GCA_000404065.3 of Pinus taeda. Taxonomy (NCBI): domain Eukaryota; kingdom Viridiplantae; phylum Streptophyta; class Pinopsida; order Pinales; family Pinaceae; genus Pinus; species Pinus taeda. The sequence goes on from APFE030708800.1 coordinate 4,748, forward strand.
TCAAGTAGTGACATACGAGATGCTCCCACTACTCGCTAAAGTATATGGTCCATTTTGGGTAGTGGATAGTTGTCCTTCAATGAAACTTTATCGAGATTTCTAAAATCAATGCATAAGCGAATCTCACCTGTCTTCTTTTTTACGGGCACCAAGTTAGAGATCCAATTCAAAAATCTGATGGGCACAATGATCCCTGATTTGTACAACCTGTTTATCTCCTTTTCAATAGATGGCAGCAACTTTGGATTTAGCCTTCTCAAGTTCTGTTTGAATGGTTTCTGATTGGGCTTGAAGGGTATAGTGTGCTGAATTGTATTGGTGTCGCATGTTTTTAAGTTAGAATAGTCCCAAGCAAACAAATCTGCGAATGAAGACAACAAATTGATATATTTGTCCTTGATCTTTGGTGGCAATGCCTTGGACAATTTTACCAATTTAGGATTATCAGCTGTTCCGATATTGACCTCTTCCACACCCTTCTCTATTCGCTGCAATGTTGTCTTGCGAGCTACGTCATCTTGATCAAAGAGTTCTTCTAAAGGTATCAAGCCTTTAGGAATAACGTTATTCTTCAGCTGCAACACGTCCATTTCATTGATCTGCACCTCATCTGTACCATTATCTTTACCATCGTCATTCTCTACATCAATTGAGGTCTCTTTGAACTTGCCTTTGTTTTGCAGAAAATCATCAATCTCCTCATCATCTTGGAAAACTTGCCAATATCTCTGATTGTTTGGAATGGTTGGACGATGCTTGACATGGATTTCGAATTTATTGCTGGAGTTCATTGGGATCTTCAAACTAGTTGCTGCCTTGGCAAGAGCATCAGCAATACTATTTTGTATACGAGGCACACATGTCAAGGTGTATTTTGAAAATAATTTTAGGATGTCTAGAATTGCATTACGGTAAGCCCACATCCAAGGATGCTTTGTTTGATATTCGCCTCTGACCTGCTTAATTACCAATTCGAAGTCACCATGTATTGAAATATTTTTAGCATTCAGCTTTCTTAGAATCTTTAGACCAACAATCAGAGCTTCATACTCACTTCATTGTTTGAACACTCAAAAGCCAACTTGTAAGAGCATACCCACACGTTACTAGGCACTTTGTTTGGGGCAGAGAAAGGACTACGTACCCAATTTCCAATTCCAACGCCATCATTTCCCATTGCTCCATCGAAATCCATGGTCCACAAACCTTCTTCCTCCTCTTGCAAGTGCTGAAAATCTGTTTGCTGTGCCTTGTTTGCTTGCTGTCCATTACTTTCAGCTGATTGCCCAACGATGTTCTGCTGTTCTTGTTCTTCTTTCTTTAAAACTCCTCTGAAATTTTCTGTTATTTCCGGAATATCATCTGCTTCTACTAACTGACTATCGATATCATTGAAACTATCTGAATACAAAATAAAAGACTCTAAATCTGTATGTACATAATTAATTGGATGATTTATTGGTTTCTCCTTACTTGTAATCATGTATTTCATTTTTTGTTCCCAATACAGTTTCCTCATTTGGCCAAACACCTGAATCATTGCATAGGAGAAATCTAGCTGTAGTGTCCCTTTCAATTTCGCTACCCAAGACCTGGAAAGAAGCATGCCAAACCTGGGAGGTATATCTACTACAACAACATCCATCAAAACGTTCTTCATTGGGAGCTAATCCAGACTCACAACCAAGTCTTTGATGAGTCCTATACATCTTACTCTGCTGGAATCAAACGAATAGAGATCATGGTACTGCCGGGTGATGTCTAGACCCAACTTATCCATGATAGCCTTGGGCATGAGATTGTGAGAAGCTCCGGAATTGAACATGGCATTATGTAACACAAAATCATGCAATCTTAAACTGATATGAAAAGGTGGCACATCACTATCATGAGACTGACCATTTGATGCTGGCCCAAAAATCATTTCAGGTTGATCATCTTCGACATTCACCATGTTGGACATTAGGTCCAAATTCAACATTTTAGGTACTTTCCCTCTATCACTGTTGTTCCTCATTATTTCAGCCAAGGGGATGGATACCTTTAATTTAGAAATCTCGTTCTCTAAATTAAAATCAGGAATATTTTCTACCTCTTTGACTGGGATTTCTTTCCTTTCCTTTTCTTTCGATGTAACTTGCTGATGTGATTGTTCTGCTGATGGTGATTTGCTGTTATTCGGATCAACCGCCTCCTTTCGTTTCCTTTGTGCAACTGATGAATCATTTTTTGATGCTTCAACATCCTTCCTTTTATGAATTGGTTTGACTGGCACATCTCTGTTTCTAAGTGAATATCGCTGCTGCTGGGCGGACAGAGCATTCATGTAGCCTCTTTAGTATTCATCTTATTCTTCCTCCAAAATGGTGTCATTTGCTAGAATGAAATCTACATCTTTGTGTACAACTGAACTTTCTGCATATTCCTCATCCTTAGTGAGATAAATAGGCAAATCATCAGGAGTCAAGAGGTGGTTTTCTTCACCTATTATATTCCCGTCCTCATCTGATTCTGGTTCATGCACAAAATTTTGCTGCAAAGGTGTCTGAACTGGCTGTTGTGTAGTCTGCTCTTGGGCTCGCTGATCTCTTTGTCTCATTCTATATTGTGGTTACTGCTGACCATGGAAGTTAGGATTTCTAACTTGTGGCTCAGGTTTGTCAAGTTTCACCCTTTCAAGCATTTGCTCTACCTTCCGAAGTCGTTGATCTACTGTGGAAGATTCTTCTTTTACGATGACCTTCTTCTCTGCTTTTGCTCTAGCCCTCTTGGTCAGCAGATTTGCTTCAACGCTGATCATTATCTTCTGCATGTCTTCCATTGTTGCCGGTTCTCTTTCTCTTAATTGATAAGCCATGTCAGCATCAAAATCATCCGGGAACTTCACCATGGCTAGTCTCACAGGTGGCCTTAGATGATCTGGAATTTCGTTATAAACAAAATTGAATCTAATGCAGACTCACCAGCGTTTCTTTTGATTTGCTCATATTCAGCTAGAATTTGAAGAGGATTGTTTTTCACTTCCCATCAGTTTAAAAATTGTCTTTGTAGGTCGGCCAAGGTAGCGATACGTGTAGCCAGCAGACCTCTGAACCATTTCCTCACTTCACCTGCAAATTTTTGTACAAAGAGTCTCATCGCCACATTCTCTGCATTGATCTCATGAAGTTCATAGAAATCTGCCATTCTGTCCACATCTTGCTGAGCTATAATGCCATTAGGGGTGCCATCAAAAAATGGGATTTTGCTTTGATAATCTACAGGCATATCATCTAAAACTTGAGGCAAAACAAGGGGTGAAAAATAGGTAGCCATTACTCTCAGTGGATTTGGCCTCGGAGGTGTTGGAGGAGTGTGCACAGTTTGTAAGGGACTAGCAATTAGAGTTTGAAGCTGAGCTATAATGTAATTATCAATCGACCGGTTAGCCCTTTCCATCTCCAAGTCTACAAGAAACTATGGATTATGGACAGTAGAGTCAACCACCCTTTCGAACTTGGTTTCAAATAGTGATAGTTCAAACTGATCATCAAAATCTAGATCTTCAAGATACTAAAAAATGTATGGGCATGAATGGGATTTGAACACGGGAGATATAGAGCTCTCTTGATGATGAATTCGTGAAATCAAATTGGGATTTTCGTAGATGTGCGAAGGGTCTGGATCTGGATTAGCCCTGGTATATCTTCTTGAGGCCAGTGTGCTATTGAGAAAAATCAGAGGACACAAGCAACTCACTTAGCCTATCAAATCCTAAGCTTATCATCCGGAAGCTTAGAATTATCACGAAGTAAGGGGATTGATTTCGTCCCCAGTATGGTCACCACTATGTTAGCACCTAAATCCGCCTTAGGCTGAAGGAAGGAAAAATTCAGGGTAACCACAAACCACGCTCAGTCTGTTAGCTAGCCCTACCAGAACAGGAGGGGGCTCTCTCCATGTCACGCTTAGTGAATAGATAATCGATATGGTCGGAGATGACTTACAGTGAAATATTGATCTTAGGCTAGTCAGTAATTATGGATACAAGAAGCAATTTTTTATGAATGACTGAGTTTCTGGGATAGTATGGGACCAACGAACAACAATGAGTAGAGAATTTAATACAAAGGCATAGATTACTTCATGAGGCAAGACAAGCGGAAAGTCTAGCAATTTAGTTTGAAATAACACGGAATGGAGAGATTGTTTAGGAGGGCGAAAAGGGAAAAAGTACATGAATCCTTTTCAACAGAAGAAGAACACTGAACATGAAATTTTCCCACAGGTAGAGCAATAAAAATGAATTCTACCTTATGTAACTTAGAAAATTTCACTGGAAATGAATATGAAATGAACTGTGAAACATAATGAAACACATATGAAACATAAGAGACACATTTGCTACACTCACAACCACATGAATCTCATGAAACAAAGTTGTTGCCTTTCATTAATCCTCTGTCAAAATATACAATGAAGAAATAGAGTTTCTTTCCCACAGGCTCCCAGAAGTTACAAGCCAACCAATCCTTTGAAATGGTTTGCATACAATAAATAGAACATGCCATGAGGAGATAGAACGCCCAAGAGTTGGGGAGTTTCTCAAATCATTACAAAATGGAGATGGAAAGCCAACCATTAGCTACAGGTGTAGTGTTACAAAGATTACAAATGGCTTGGGTGATCGTTTGCCTTCCTTTGCCACTTGGATAGAAGCCAAACTCTTTAAACTTTGCCTTAGTTGTCGAAAAAAGTGAAATGTAGATGAGTGGGCCCACTTGGAGAAAGTCACGAATCGAAATTTCACGAAACATAGGTGAATTTGGCCTTTTTCCCTATATGCGTCGCGCCACTTTGGTGTTGGCATTATGTCTCTGGTATGGTTATATGTTACAGATGTTGTACTTGATGGAAACACCCATGGCATGGCTCTCAATATGATAAGAATTAAGAAGTATGCAGGAGAACAGTTCAGAAGATGCGTACCTGCAGGTACACTATGCAGGGACCGCGTCTCGACACACAGGTTACCCACTCATGAGGTGCGTACCCCCAGTGCACACTCTTCAAGGTAGTAAAGCGTGCACACGTGGGGTTTCTTATGTTTAACCCTTGGTATTTAGCCGACGGTATTGTATTATTATGGTTTTGGCCCGTGGTATTGGTCCATGATTTGAGGAAGAGCTTGCCTATATAAAGCAAAGGAGATCATTTGGCTTGTGCATCTTTTGAAAATTGAATATCTTAAGATCTGAAATATTGGGTTCTCCGTTTGAAAGCTTGATCTATAGAAGACAAGTTGAAAGCGAATCTGTGAAGGGTGATCTCTCGAGCGCAAGATCAGATCTGAGCATCTGACTGTATTTCGGCTCTAATCAGAGGTATGCAGGTGATTAAGGGTGCGAGTGCGTGGGCACGCAGAGCAGAAGAAGGATAAGTGCGTGGGTACGTAAGGGCGACAAAGGCGCAGTGCGTGGGTACGCAGAGGCAATGAAGGCGCAGTGCGTGGGTACGCAGAGCGACGGAGGTTGAGGTGCATACGCACAGAAAAAGTACGCGGCGCGATAGTGTCTTTGGGTGCGTGGCTTCAGTGAAGTACGCGGTACGATAGTGTATCTGGGTGCGTACCTGCAGCAACAATACGTAGCGCGATTGAAGAAGAAGTGCGTAGGCACGCAGTGCAAAATAAGGCTTTCTGCGTGTATACGCAGGGGTGCAGAAGGTGAAGTGCGTGGGGACGCAGGCCAGTGAAAGGAAAACTGTGTATCTGTCTTAAGATATTCTGTTGACTGAATTTTTCTGTTGACAAGGTGTTTTGGGTTCAGTTCTGTTATTGTTGATCTGGTTACTGCAGCTGACTGTGTAATTTACATGTACTTGATGATCATTTGATGTATATGGATCCAGTTTGAAAATTTATGAAAAGTGGTCCTTGAAAAGAAGTAGGGGGTTGTAGCTCCCTGCCAGGAGAGACTGGAAAACGAGAGAGAGTTGTAGCCCTCTGCAGGTTGCAGCCTGTGTACTGGTAAAGGATTGCACCAGTACAAGACCATTGTAAAAGGAGTTTCTAATTTGAAAAAAGATAGAGACATATTGCAGCAGGTGGTTTTCACCCACATTGGGTTTCCACCTTATATCTGGTGTTCTTTGATGTGACTGTCTGTTTTTCTTGTTCATGCTCATTATTTTATGGTACTGATATGCAAAAATAATTCAAAGCATGAATAAGGAAGATTTGGTAAAAGAACTAGATAATACTGATTCACCCCCCCTCTTAGTATTATTTTCAACATTTGGAGGCTATTTTGAGGCACCTGCAGGTGTCCAAAATGTGCCCAAGCATGCTTGTTGGAAAGCCTGGCCTGTCTAATTTCCAACCCAAGTGAAATTTCTGGATTTGGTGCTCATTTTCCCCTCCAAATCCTCATTCTCCCAAGACGGCTTCCTGTGTGTCAAAATAGGGGCAGAGAGGTCATTTTTTGGGTGTTTTTGGCCTCCGGGAGATTCAAATCATGCCCAAATTTCTTGTCCAAGCACCAGTAGTCATGAATTTGCATGATGAATGCAAAATGCAATCCATTTCCAATTTGGAGCTCCCAATCCTAAGCGTCGCGCCAGCGACACGGTGCACAGGGAGAAAAAACCTGTGTTGTGACCAAAAAATTTCCATGTGACCAAAATTGCCCCAAATTTCCTGAAATTTGGGCTGGAGGTTCTCTAAGAGGCACTATGCTGGGCCACAAAGGCTTCAGCTAAGATTCGAAGCTGATATTGCTCTTTTTTCCTCTTTTGCCTCTTTTTTGCTTTGCTCAATTTTTCCTTCAAGCTCCTTATCCGAGCCTTTGCACTCATGTTCCATGCCCTGTAATGATAAACCATCCTCCTTAGTGTGGTTTTGTCTCTGTCAGCCTTCTCCATTAGTCTCTCAAGGTGGATGTTGATCTGCTCGAGCCAAGACTCACGGTCATTGTTAATCTCTTGCTCCAAGGTGGTGAGCTCGATCCTCCTTTGTTGGGAAACTTATCGATTCTCACGGATGCTTTGCAGCTCCATGATCTCATGCTGGTCCTCAAGCTATTTGTTCCTCTACTTTAAATACCTGATGATCCATTTGGCCCTCTCCAAATTGAGTGACAAGTCTTGGATCTCCGTGTTTTGCTCCTGAATGGTCATCCTAAGTTTGGAACTCTCGACATCTGCATCATCATCCTGAATGAGGATGAAGTTGGCCTCCTATTCACCTGATGGCCCCTCTTCATGCATGGGCCTCTTTCCCTTGTCCTGTACCTATGTTGTCGATGCCAAAAGCGAGGCCCCTTCCACCCCGGGTGGAGATAACACTCGCTTTGTTGTTGCAAACAAGTGCCTACTACCTCTTTGATATGTAACGAATACTGGCATAATAGTGGTCTCATGGAACTCATATGGATGAGAAGGACAACCTATCTCATGCTCTGCCTCTGATAGTACCTGTGAAGTGCTGAAGAGGTCACGGGAAATGAAGTCCTCCCAACCAATGCCCTGCAATCCCAACTGATGATACACCAAAATCTAGATAAGAGCAAAGTGATAAACACTGTTAAGTTGCTACTGAGGTGTCTTATGCTGCATGAAGGTGTTCATCCTCTCTATGCTCCTGCAAATGAAAAATGGGAGGTTCATCATCTGCACCCTGTTAAAGTGCATGAGAAACCTGATGTGATAGGCATATAGACGAGAGAACCTCCCCTCACAGCTGAAGTATTTCATGATCAATTTCATGAGTGGAGCATACTCATCTTTCAAATATCTGAATGGAAAGACTCTTGTGAGCTGCCTCAAGAATCTGGCCTTAATGTAAGGCTCATAGTGTTTCCTATCCACCTTCTTTTTCTTGTGCCATTGTTCTCCAACATTCGGTATTCCAGTTGCCATTGATATAGTTTTGGGTGTCAATGTGAAGGTGACCCTGGCCAAGAAAGACTGACCTCCATGTAGGTGAAGCACAAAAAGACAGGCCAACTCATGATGAACTCTAACATTAGCCACTCTTTGACAAAATTCAAAACATGATAGATGCTAGAAACATGACATGGCAAGAGGGCAGGCCTGCAATTCAGTGAGGGTAGTTGGATCATCCCTAACATGTTTGCCACTCTTGTGATGTCTCTTGGGAGCCTGTTCTTCCAAGGATGAATCAATTTGTGTCTCCATCTCATACTCTGATGAATGCTCTGATGCCATCACTGCTGTGTGTACTGTACTTGGGCTGGCCCTTGATGATGGTGTGAAACTAGGTGTTATTGTGATATCTGCCACCAAGGGGAACAATGAAACAAGGGAGTATTAGGAAGGGAGTAATATGATGGGTGTTTGGTCAATTTAATATGTCCTAAATTGCTATTTAAAATGTCAATCCGGGAGTCATAAACTGATGAAGTGAAGTGCACTGTATGTGCAAGATAACCTTTTCCTTAGTCTTTTGTCGTTTTTGAGTTTTTAGTTTATTTTTCGATTTATCTTCTGTGGATTCCCTAGTGCGAGATGGCGAAATTGAAAATGAAGTGTGAATGGTAATGGTGATTTCTACAATGACTTTCCAAACTTAAAAATTATCAAAAAGAAAGTTTCCAAACTGACTGTAATGAAATCAATTCTCAAAAAGAAGTAAATGCATCAAAACAATGAACTAGTGACAATGGCCCAGTATCCTTACTGCTGTGTGAAAAATAAAATAAAATCTGAACTTAAAGCAACTCAAAGACTGAAAGAAAAGCAAACTAAATCACACTACTTCAACCCATACTCTGACCCTTCACCTTTCGACTCAGTCCGGCTATAGGAAGTAATCATGAACAAGCTGAGTACTATGATATCTAAATTGCAGGAAATTAAATTGCATAAAAAAGGAAACTAAGATTTAACTACTCATTCATATTTCAACTCTTGAAAATGATATAAGTAATTCAATCTCTAACTTACAGGAAAGCAAACTAGATCACACTACTTCAAGTAATATTCTGATTCCTTACTAATTGAGTCGCTTGGCTATAGAAAGGAAATCATAGACAGGTAAGTAATATGATGTCTAAATGGCAGAAAAGTAATTAAGCAAAACAAAACTTGAAAGAAATGACAATGCTGGAATTAAACTTAATAAATGAAAATCAGCAGAAAGGACAAGATGATATCATGTCAGTAGCTATCAAAAATATGTAAGTGTGCCCGGGCTGCCTACAAAAACCTGTAAAAGAAACACTGATCAACTTAACAATTATGGAGAAAACATGAAATATGGAAAATGATGAACATTATAACAGCATAAAATATATACAAGTAATGACTACAAAACAGTAAACAAAAACAAGTAAGAAACTATACAAAGCTTTGGTGTACAGGGGCCCTCTGTCACCTCAGCCAACCAACTACTTAATCACAAACTAGATTCAAGAACATTGTCTTCTCATATATTGAATTGCAGAAATAAAGCAAAGGAAAGTACAACACAGTGGGTTGAAACAACAGTCAAAATTACAACTTAAAAGACTAACTATCCAGCGTATATCAACGCGTTATTTATAAGTGCAAATGCTAATAACTAATTCCTAGATTTGTGCTGCCACGAGACACATAAATCTCCACGGCCTGAGATTTAGCGTGATGGTCATTACAACAGTTGAATCCATGGAGTGGTGGCTGCTTGATTCGATTTGCAGGCTGGTCGACAGTTGTGCCAATACCTCCAGAAATGAAGGATTGTGCCACGCAATCCTTCACGTGTGCCAAAACAGAGCCGTGCCACCGCAAAATTCCTCATTTGGCCCTTCCTTTGACCGTCGTTGACCATGACTGTTTATGAGCGATTTGGCTAATCTGAGAGGAAACACTCCATGTACACATCACCTGTATCCTGCCCATGTGGCTGGTTTCTCCATTGGACACCTGTAGCATAGCTTTTGAGAAAATGGCTGTGGAAACTTGGGCTGGCTGCAGAAAGTGACAAGTTTCCGCAGTCGTTTGAACAAAAAAATCTAAACCAAACAACAGTCAGAAACATAGTTAGGAAACCATTTCATAAGCTCTTTTTAGCCTAATATGCTATGATTTGACAGCTGGGTGGATGAAGTAAATGGAAAAATAAGGCTGAAAGGGTATATATGGAAGTGCAGGTTTGGGACTCAACATACCCCCACTGTGAAGGTGTTGCATGTCCTCATGCAACCAAAATTTAGACATTCCCCTCTAGTCCATGTGTTTTGATGCTTCTGCTAGGACATCTAGCCCTGTTTTCTTCTTCCTTGGTGCTACCATCATCCTTGGTTTCCTTATTAGACATCTGAATTTGAGATTGATCAATGCTCTGCTCAAATTTTTGCACTTTTTCTTCAGTTCCTTATTTTTCTTTTGCCAAATTCCCAAATGAAGCATGGTGTTATCATGAATAATTTTATCTACTTTGCTTTGTTCCTTGAGTGTTTCATTTTCCTGCTTGATATGACTGTTTAGGACCTCTAATTCAAATACCTCCTGTTTTAAGGACTGGACTTGTGCATCTAGTGGCAGAGTGGTACTCGGACATGCAGCTGATTTTTCCAATGATTCCAAGTAGTCATATACCTTTTGTTGACTGGGATCTATTTCAGGTGTCTTTCTTGGACTGAGCTCAAAATCTAGTGGAGGAGGAGGACTGCTCTCTAGCTCTGGCTGAGAAGGGCTTTCATCATGTGGGGGACTAGTTTCAATACTTTGTTGAGGACTAGGTGAAGTACGACTAGCTGGAGTTTTCTCAGGTGTCTCCCCACCCAAATCAATGAAGTGGGGCTATTTTATTTGTGTTTTATTCCACTTCCCTCTTAACATGTGGCTTCTCCTCAAGAATGGTGGACTAGTACTCTTTTCTTGTATACTTTGTTTCCCTTTTTTCTTTTCCTTTGCTATAGCAGCCTGAAGATGTACTAATCTTTCTGACATTGGTTGATAGTCCTCCTCTATGGATGGCTCAGGTGATTGGTAGACTTCTTGGATGTTCCTTTTACCTTTATCTTTCCTCTGTTTCTTGTCTTTAGTTTTGTTTTCTTCTTCTTGTTGACCAACTTCTTGAGTCTCTGTAGTAGGGGAGTCTTGGACTAGAGAGTTTTTTTCTCTCCTCCTACTTTTCCTTGGTGTCTTTGGTGTACTACTTTCAAAGGCCTCAACTGGCTCTTGGAAGTAGTTTCTTATCAATAAATTTTCCCAGGTATCTTTGTTTTTCCTTAGTTAGTCCTCAATGAGAATTTTTATAAGTCCATGATGATATAGATGAGGTTCTATATTGCCTATGTGTTTTTGGACTGTAATACTCATTTTTTTCAAACTCAACAACAAGAAATAAGGCAAATTAAGAGTTTGATTCTCTAAGAAATTCATTATCAGTCTAGCATGGTACATGTACATCGAACCAAAGCGGCCTTCACAAGTGACAAATTTTTGGATAACTAATAACAAACTGGCCCATTCTTCCTTCAATGCATGAACATGTATTCCTTTAGTAAACACAATGGTGTCCATACCTGGGTTTCTTAGCATAATTCTCCATGCCTGTTCATCCATGCTTTTGTTTTTGAACCATCGCTCACCTTCTTGAGGTAAGCCTGTGGCAGTTTCTACTGTTGTCTCGATCACCGTGAGCTTCAAGTCTCCAATCTCCACCATTTGACCATCGAAAGACCATGAAAAAGCCTTGGTTACCTCTTTTTTATAGCCTTTGAACTTCTGGATGAAGCATAACCATTTGGCTTTCCTCAGCAAATCCTTTGCTTGAGGGTAACCTTCTAAATATTTCGGTCCTTCTGGCTCTGCCCTTAGTAATTTTCCCATTCCTTTCTCTATTTTAAATTTCAACCGAGGATGCAATTGCACAAAGGATTTAGCAGAGGGAAGGTAGCTCGGTCGCAGGGTTTATGGTAAAATGCAGTGGCTACAATTGGTAGCAGGTAATGGGAATGCCTCAGATTACAAGCAGATAGAGGGTAAGCAAGCACAAATAACTTCACAATTTGAAATGCGTGTATATGAAATGAAGAAATTTAATGAAATGGTAAGTGAACGGAGTGGAGGTGAGATTTGAATTAATGACTGTGTATGGGAGATTACACGTTTTGATATATGGCTGCGGAAAATGCGGTGGAGAGGAGCCGTAGAGGGATTGGTCACATCTCATGAGCGCAGGTGGCAAATGAAAGTGCAGCCAACTTGAGTTTAAACTGGAAAAATCCATCATGAGACCGTTAAGAAATAAATGCATGGTGTGCGGAGTAATATCGTGGGATAGGACTGGACAATGGAGCTATCATATTGAATCATTGCACATAGTAGAACTTTTCATGGTTTAATAACTATGCATAATCATGACTTTAATTATTATTTGATAAAAAATTTTGCTCATACCTTTGGAAACTTTGTCATTTCTTGCCCATAGCTTTTAACCAACTGTTCTTTCTTGATGTCTTGGAGATGCTCCATGTCTTCATGGAAATTGCTCAATTACACCTGCATTTTCATGGTTCTTGCATTAACATTTTGATTGTGAATTTTGCAAAACAGAGTGGTGGTAGCTGCAGAATTCGTTTCTGGCTGCAGAAATTGTTTCTGGCTATGGAAACGGTCTCCAGCTGCGGAAACTAGGACAACACCCACTTAGCTGAACAAAGATAGTTAGAAAAGAACTAACTGAGTGAAAATAGTCCCGAAAGGAACTTTTATTGATGAAATGAAAATGAAATGAGTGGAATGGAGTGAATGAGATGGAGATGGAGTGAAATGGCAAATGAGATGGAGTGAAGTGAATGAGATGGAGATGGAGTGAAATGGAAAATGAGGTGGAGTGAAGATGGAAAAAGAAGGACAGGAGAGAGAGATTTTTTTTTTTGGAAAATATAGAGTGTCAGGTGTCCCTGATTTTCACTCTATATTTTCTATATAAGACTGCCAATCTATGATTGGTTTTCAGGCTTGTACAATTTTTTTTTTTTTTTTTTTTT
>APFE030708802.1:1422-26428 GCA_000404065.3 Pinus taeda
CCCCCCCCCCTCTTAGTATTATTTCCAACATTAGGGACTCGCTCCCTGTTAGCCCTGTTGGCATGTGGCCCAAAATGGATCCAAAACACTCCTGAAGTCTTCAAAATCTTCTTAAGGATCATTCAAAGATCAAAACAATTGCATGCAAAGAGCCCTTAGAAGGGCGAAAAAGCACTATCGGGAGGCAAAACACACATAAAAACAGTGAAACCCCAAGTATCGAAGGCATAAACAGTGAAATGCACAGCAGTCGTTAGATCTAGCCGATCAATAGTCCAGATCTGATCGGCAGGTCGAAATCGGTGGAGGCAATCGGCAGATTGGGGGTGCACCGTATGGAACTTGCAATGGTGATCGGCGATGCAACATGGACCGTAGATCAAGCGCGCAGATGGATGGCCCACGTCGCATCGCAGGATTGCTATCAGAGAACACAACGGAGCGCTCACCATTGGCCCGGGGCATGAGCGATATACGATTGTGATCAATCGCATCAGCAGATTACAATCGGGGAAACATTACGGAGCGGGGCCTTTATACATATATATGTGCGATATGATTAACCGGACCCGACGGTTATATGCATAGTATTGCATAAAATTTGAAATCCGTCGAAAGGAATTTTCCTATGTATTTTGTGTATTTTCGTTATTTAACAAAATACAAAGGGGCAGCGCCGATGCGATAAAACCCGGACCCGAAGGGGTTCGGGAATGAAAATATATAATATTTCAGGTCCTCCAAAGCCAATTTTTCATGATTTTTAGTGTTTTTTGACATATTTCAAAATACAAAGAGAAGCGTCGGAACAAGGCCGAAGCGACTTGTGATAGCGATTGAGGGTAGGCCCAATTAAACAATAGACAGTGTTTAAGGACTTTTGAAGTCCGAAATAAATAGAGCTTTGCAGGATTTCATAGTGTTGCAACTTTTTTCTGTGAAAAACATAAAACAGTCATTGTTAGCATTTGAAAGGATTTCAAAAGGCCCACAGACCCATTCCATCACATAACAGAGGCTGGGAAATAGAGACATGGAGATAGAAGGCTGGAAGGGGAAAGGCAACAACGCAACATAGCCAAAACCAATATAAGATTTCATGGAGCATCGTTGGCACGAGCGAGCTCCCTAACAGCGCAGTAAATTACCAAAATGCAGTTACTTTGTTGTTAGAAGAAGAAACCTCTGAGCCCATGTGTGCCTAGTCAGGGCATCAGGTTGTTAAAGACAAAGGGGATAAATTAAGACCTCTTGAGCCTCGAAGGCTCGAGAGCATTGTAAAAGGCCTATAAATATTTGAAAGTTTAGAGTAATAGTGGTTCAACTTTTGGAGACTGTGGATACTCTGCTACTCTAGCTTCTCATCTTCATTCCAGCAATATAAGCTTCTTTTGTTGTTACATGTTCAATTCCCATTTTCTCTTCTATTCTAATCTTGCACTTGAATAGGTTATTCATGTTTTCTTCTATGTCTAATGCTAGATAATTGTCATCTTATCTCTATGTTGATAAATTAGATTTACAAAGCTTCATTTACTTCTTGTAGCTGGTCATTCATATGTGTGTATGTATGCATCTGCTGGTACAGTCAGTATTCTTCATCTATCCATTGAATCTATAAACTATTGAACATTAGTGGTCTAAAGCCTTGTAAAGCTGAGGGTGTTCATGCATGTCTTGAGAGAAAACAGTGTTGAAATAGTCATCTGACTTGATCCAAACCATCATCCATTCCAATAGTTCAGAGAACAATATTGAAGATTTATATGTTACCAAGCATCTCTAAGTTACAACCTAGGAGAGCTTTCTGGAGCGATAACATAATTGGCATCGTTGCTGGGGAGAGGAGACTAAAGCTCAACTTCCCTGGGAGACGACACAGATCCAACTTTGATGATAGACAAAGTCTAGGCACTTTTTCGGTTGTAATCATCTATCTGGCGACTCTACTGGAGGAAGAACCTCTTGGTGACTCACTTCATAGTTTTGGCTCAGTTTGTGAGGCATACTCGGAGAAATCCTCAAAAGCCACAAGCTGACCCAATATCTGATCCTGAAAAAATCATCAAAGAAAGAAAGGCATTGCAGAAAGGAGCATCAGGTTCAGGTAAATTTAAACAATATTCTATATCTCTTCAAGAAAATCCTATAATAGAACAAATACATGTTGAGAGTATAGTACCTAATACTAGCAGTGAAGAAAAAATCTTAGAGATTCATAAAGCTCCTTATTCTTTAGGTTCTCCTTTTGTTGTAAGCCCAAAGGAAACCTCACCTCCTATCCATCATACTCCTTTAGTCCTATTAATCACTCCTCAGCCCTCTGTCATTCAGACTTCCAGTACCCTTATAGCCACCACAGCTATGGCAGATCCACAAGAACCTACCAAAATGGAAAGAATCATAGCTGTTAGGTATGGACCTCTAGTACTGCCCACTCCTTTGAATGCCATGCCTACTAGAGAATATCAGAAGTATATGCCTAACTTCACTGGGACTAAAGGTGTTATAGCTGAAGAAAATCTTGAATCATTCTATAACTATGCTGATAACCTAGACATTAGTGAAGATGATGTGTGGATGAGAGTCTTTGTCCAAAGCCTAGATGGAGAGGCTAGAAAATGGTTCAAAGAACTAACCCCAAGGTCTATAGTAGATATTGAGGCTTTATATGATGTATTCCTAAAGCATTGGGGGGATAAGAAGGATCTACTCTACTACCACACCAAATTTGGGAAGTTAAAGAGGGAAAATGGTGAGTTGTTGTCTGATTTCAATAAGAGATTTAACCGCATGTACAGCAAAATACCAGCTGAAGTAAAACCCACCACTACCTCTGTTAAACTCCCCTATGCCAATACTTTTGATTTTGACTTTTGTTTAGTGTTGAGGGAGAGGAAATGTGCTACTTTGGTTGATATGTAGGATGCAACCTTGGAAGTAGAATCAAACATCATGGTTGTAGAGAAGCTCAAGGGAAATGTTGATAGAAGGAGATAGAGGGGCGAGTCTTCATCATCTTCAGATCCCAAGATAGATAAAATGACCAAGATGATAGAGTCATTAGCCTCTGAAATCTCCAAGTTAAAGGTTGAGAAGCACCATGGGAAAGGAAGAGTTCGTAATACCTTTGCTCCTAGAAATCCAAATCCATATAGAAGAGTTAATGAGCAGTTGCAGATTTTGCAAAGAAGAAAAGATGCCAATGAAGACCAAAGGGTGAAGACCCCTTTCCAGAACGTAGTCATGGAAGAAGAGCAGTTTGAAGAAGATGATGAGATCCATTGTCTAGAAGACAAAGGCAATGCCTCCTTTTTGACCTCTGCTACCTATGAAAAGTCATTATTCAATGACCAGATCGACCAAGAATGGGATGGTGAAGCTGTTCTACAAACTGAAGATCATAACAGATATAATCTGAGGTCGAAGATGAATAATTCCAAGGAAATTCTTGTTCAAAGAGTTGTTGTCCTTGCAGAACAGCAAGCTAATAAGCAAAGGCGACTGGCAGTTGATCCCATCATCCTCAAAGCTCTAGCTCACGAGGTAAGAGGCCTTGACAAGTCTCCTTCTCCTTTCGGTTTTCAATCAGAAATTCAGAAGCTAAGAATACATATACCTCTGATTGAACTAGTGAAGAACGAGCCCTTCAAGAGATCTATCCTCGAGACCCTTGAGCTTAATACCATCCAAGCCTCCACCGACTATGTAAATCTGCAAGATGACAAACCAACGGTTGTTCTCAGCCCCAATGATTGAAAATTAAGAGGACATCTCCCCATCATTCTATGTCTCTCTGACTATTCATGATAAAATCCTTCACAACTACCTTCTGGACACTGGAGCCAGCCATAATCTAATGCCAAAGGCTGTCATGGGTGAGTTGGGTCTTGACATTACCAAGCCTTATCATGACATGTTTTGTTTTGACTCTAGAAAATCGAAATGTCTGGGATTAATCAAGGACCTAGTCATCACTTTGTCTCAACTGCCCATGAAGAGCATGCTGATGGATATTGTGGTAGAAGATGTACCCCGCAAGTTTGGGATGTTGCTTTCCAAAGGTTGGATCAAGAGATTAGGTGGAACATTACAAAATGATATGTCCTACACTACTGTCCCAGTTTTTGGAGGTGAGAGCAGGAGATTATACAGAGAAGCTCAATTGGCTTATATTATCAGCGATGAAAGGAATCCCACTAATCGTCCCATCTATGTTATCGACACTGATTTTGGAGCTTGTATTCTTCAGCCTAAAGAATATCAGTTGGCTTCCATGCAACTTAAGAAACCAATTTTCCATATCACAAAGGAAGAAGGCCCACAAATTTGGGACATGTTCTTTGATGGAGCTTGCTCTAAGTTACAGGGGCAGGTGTAGTCCTTGTGTCCCCCACACAGAAATGCATTCATTTATCTTTAAAATTAACTTTTAAGGTCACAAATAACATAGCAGAGTACGAAGCCTTAATATTGGGTTTAAACGCTGCTAAAGAAATGGGCATCAAAGGTTTGAAATTCTTTGGAGATGCAGACCTCATCATTCAGTAGGTCAACAAAAATTTCCAAGAAAAGCATCCAAGGTTGAAAGCATATAGAGATGAGGTATGGAATCTCAATGAATCTTTTAATATTTACAGCATTTCTTACATCCCAAGAATGAAGAACCAGCTTGTTGATTCCCTTGTTGTGTCTGCTAGCATGTTTATTCCTCCTTTGCCTCCTAAATTGACTTATGAAGTTTAGGTGAAATATAGACCATCTCTACTTGACAATGTCAAATACTGGAAATTTTTTGAAGATGTTGATGAAATTAATAGGTTTTTAAAATTCATTGATGAAGTTTCTGAAATGCACATCAACCAAGAAAATGAAACCATGGAAGAATGCAACCAATCTAAGCTAAAGGACAACATTGGCCGAGAAAGCATTGTCCAGCGGCCTAGTAACCATATACCCAAAGGATTGGTGCCTCCAGAGAAGTTGTTTGATCATAATGATGTACCTTATTAGCCTGCCAAAAAATAAAATGATTCTACTATTCGTAAACATAATATAGGGAACCTAGCCCATTCGAAGTACATAAATTTGTCCACTCATTTGTCTTCTACCCAGAATTCTGAGTATTGCACCCTCATGAAGAAATTTTTTGATATCTTTGCTTGGGAATATAATGATCGTAAAACCTATGACACAAACATCATTTAGCATAAGATTCCACTGGAAAAGAACACCATCCCTTTTAAGCAGAAATTAAGACCTATCAGCCCTCTCTCATTTCCTTTGATTGAGAAAGAAATCAAGAAGCTTTTGGATGCCAAGATCATAGTTCCCCTAAGGAATTCAAAGTGGATAGCTAACCTTGTGGTAGTAAGAAAGAAGAATGGAGAAATCAGGCTTTGTGTTGACTTCAAGAATTTGAACAAATGCTCTAAAAAAGATAACTACCCCCTGCCTAAGATGGAACACTTGCTGCAAAAAGTTTCAGGGGCTAGAGTCGTGTCTTTCCTAGATGGATTTTCAAGTTACAATCAGATTGTTGTACATCCAGAAGATCAGGAAAAGACTGTCTTCACTACTCCTTGGGGAATTTTTATGTACTCCAAGATGCCTTTTGCACTGATGAATGCTGGGGCTACTTTTCAGAGGGCCATGGACATAGATTTTGTGGGAGAGAAGGACAAGTTTGTCCTTATTTACCTTGATGACATAACAGTCTTTTCCAGCACTCACAAGGACCATTTGCAGCATTTGAAGAAGGTGTTTATAAAGTGCATAAAGTTTGGAATTTCTGTGAACCCAAAGAAGTCACAGTTTGCTCTAGAAGAAGGCAAACTTCTAGGACATATAGTTTCTGCTGAAGGTATGAAGATTGATCCAGCAAGAGTTCAAGTAATTCAGACATTGTCCATCCCAAGGTCAAAAAGGGACATTCAATCCTTCCTGGGTAAGATCAATTTTGTAAGGAGGTTCATTCCAAACTTTGCAGAGCTAGTGAAGCACATCACTTCCATGTTGAAGAAAGGATCAAAAAGAAAATGGATAGAAGCTGCAAGAAGCTCTTTTGAAGCCACCAAACAAGCTATCATGGAAGCTCCCACTCTAATAAGCCCAGATTACACTAAGGAGTTTTATATCTTCTCTTTTGCCTCTTATGATACACTTGCAGCAATTCTGTTGTAGAGAAACGATGAAGGCATAGAGCACCCCATGGCCCTTTTCAGCAAAACTCTAAGGGATGTTGAACTAAGGTATGACCTTATTGAAAATCAAGCTTATTCTCTCATAAAATCTTTAAAGGCATTCAGAATTTATATTCTACATTCCAAAGTGGTTGCATATGTACCTTCAGCCTCAGTAAAAGATGTCTTAACTTAGCCGGATATTGATGGAAAGAGAGCTAAATGGATTGCAAAATTCATAGAGTTTAACATAGAGGTGAAGCCCACTAAGCTTGTCCAAGGCTAGGGCTTGGCTAAACTTATGGCTGAGGAAAATTGCAGTTTGTTAGACATCAATTGCATGGGTCCAAATTCAGGTGATGAGTAGACAGAGGAAGTAGCAAAAGAGCAAGAGCAGAATCAGCCTATCACTGCAAATCTAGCCACCTGTGAATGGTATTCCCGTATAGTTCATTTTTTGCAGCACCTAGAAGTCCCTCCAGGGCTTAGCTCAAGTCAAGCCCAGGCCATTAAGCTCAGATCAGCCAAATTCTGCATTAATAAAAATCTCCTTTATTGGAAAGACCCATCAAGAATCCTCTTGAGATGTCTAGATAAAGGACAATCTATGGAAGTCATGCACCAGTTCCATTCTAGCATCTGTGGAGGGCATCATTATTGGAAAACCATAGCCCACAAAATCTTGAGAGTTGGGTATTATTGGCCTCCTCTGTTCTCTGATGTGTTTTCTTTTGTGAAATCTTGCGACAAATGTCAGAGGTTTGCAGGAAGATAGCAGTTGAAATCTCTGACTTTGAAGCCATTACACATCAATGGTCCCTTCCAGCAATGGGGCTTGGACTTCATAGGGTTATCATAAAGTTCTTGAATGAGAATCATTAGATTATCATAAAGTTCTTGAATGAGAATATTTTCACTAGATTTGGTTGCCCAACCAAACTAGTCACTGATAATACAACAACTTTCAGGGCAGAAGAATTGGTGGACATGTGTGAATCCATAGGCATTCAATTGGTGCATTCTACCTTATATTATCCTCGAGGCAATGGCCTGGCAGAATCATCTAACAAGAGTCTTGTAAGGATAATCAAAAAACTATTGGAGGACAACAAAAAGAGTTGGGGTTCCAAGTTGAAGTTTGCACTATGGGCTGACAGAGTTACCAACAAGAAGTCCATAGGAAATTCTCCATTTAAGCTAGTTTATGGCACTGATGTTGTTTTTCCTATCCAGCTAATTCTCCCTGTGGCCAAATTATTTCAAGAATAACAGGATGAAACGAATGACATGGTAAGAAGAATGAATAACCTGGTTGAATTACAGTAGATTAGAGAGTAGCTGGTTGAGAAGTCAAAAGTTCATCAGAAGAAAATCAAAGACACCTTTGACAGGAAGGCAAAAGTGGACAATTTCCAAGTTGGTGATTGGTTTCTCAAATGGGATGCACTGAAGGAAAAGAAAGGTAATCATGGTAAGTTTGACTCCTTGTGGATAGGTCCATTTGTCATCACTCAAATTCAGTAGAACAATACCTTTATTCTACAGAGTCTGGAAGGAGAAGATGTTTTTGTTGGCCCAGTCAATGGGCGGTTCTTGAAACTTTATTTCATTTAAGGCTTTAAAGTCTTGATATTGTAAATATGTTTTTCAATTTTTATTTTTATGCAAAATAGACTCTGTTCCCAATGGAACACTAGGAGATAGATTTGATTTTTGGTTTTACAGGAAAGGCATCGGTCTGTGGTTCTTGAAACCTCACAGGGAGGCATTCATCCCCAGAAGGAGCCAATGTTATACCTATTGGCATGTGGCCCAAAATGGATCCAAAACACTCCTAAAGTCTTCAAAATCTTCTTAAGTATCATTCAAAGATCAAAACAATTGCATGTCAAGAGCCCTTTGAAGGGCAGCAAAGAACTATCGAGAGGCAAAAACACATAAAAACAGTGAAAAACCAAGTATCGAAGGCATAAATAGTGAGCCGTCAACTTTGGCCAATCAACGGTCCATATCTGATTGGCAGAGGAAATCAGCAGATTGGGGGGCAGACCGTATGAAACTTGTGATGGAGATCAGCGATGCAATGTCGACCGTTGATCAAGCACGCAGATGGACAGCCCACGTCGCATCGCAGGATCACTATCAAAGAACACAACAGAGTGCTCACCATTGGCCCGGGGCATGAGCGATATGCGATTGCGATCAATCACTTCGACGGATCGCAATCGGGGAAACACTATGGAGCGAGACCTTTATACATGTATATGTGAGATGCGATTAACCAGACCCGACGATTATATACACAGTATTGCATAAAATTTGAAATCCACCGAAAGGCATTTTCCTATGTATTCTGCGTATTTTCGTTATTTAACGAGATACAAAGGGGCAGTGTCGATGCGATAAAACCTAGACCCAAAGGGGTTCGGGAATGAAAATATATAATATTTCAGGTCTGCCAAAGCCAATTTTTCATGATTTTTAGTGTTTTTGACATATTTCAAAATACAAAGGGAAGCTTGGGAACAAGGCTGAAGCGACTTGTGATAGTGATTGAGGGTGGGCCCAATAGAGGAATAGACAGTGTTTAAGGACTTTGGAAGTCCAAAATAAACAAAGCTTGGCAGGATTTCACAATGTTGCATCGTTTTTCTGTGAAAAACATAAAACAATGAAAGTTAGCATTTGAAAGGATTTCAAAAGGCCCACAGGCCCATTCCATCACATAACAGAGGTCGGGAGACAGAGACTAGGAGACAAAAGGCCAGAAGGGGAAAGGCAACAGCGCAACACAGCCAAAACCAATATAAGTGATCATGGAGCATCGTTGGCACAAGCGAGCTCCTTAAAAGTGCAGCAAATTACCATAATGCAATTACTATGTTGTTAGAAGAAGAAACCTCCAAGCCCATGTGTGCCTAGTCAAGGAATCAAGTCATTAAAGATAGAGGGGATAGATTAAGACCTCTTGAGCCTCAGAAGGCTCGAGAGCCTTGTAAAAGGCCTATAAATATTTCAAAGTTCAGAGTAACAGTGATTTAACTTTTGGAGACTGTGGATACTCTGCTACTCTAGCTTCTCATCTTCATTCCAGCAATATAAGCTTCTTTTGTTGTTACATGTTCAATTCCCATTTTCGGTTTTGTTCTAAGCTTGCACTTGAATAGGTTATTCATGTTTTCTTCTGTGTCTAATGCCAAATAACTGTCATCTTATCTTTGTGTTGATAAATTAGATTTGTAAAGCTTCATTTACTTCCTGTAGCTGGCCATTCATATGTGTGTATGTATGCATCTGCTGGTACAGTCAGTATTCTTCATCTATCCATTGAATCTATAAACTATTGAACATTAGTGGTCTAAATCCTTGTAAAGCTGAGGGTGTTCATGCATGTCTTGAGTGAAAACAGTTTTGAAACAATCATCGAACTTGATCCAAACCATCATCCATTCCAATAGTTCAGAGAACAATATTGAAGATTTATATGTTACTAGGCATCTCCAAGTTATAACCTAGGAAAGCTTCCTGGAGTGATAACACTCCCTACTACAGGAGGATCAATATTAAATAATAAATCAAGAAGATATTATAAAATAATTGCACAGATTTTGGAGCTCCAATGATTTATAAAATCTAGGAATGTGTTGCCTGACAGTTAATGCAGATTCCTAGTATTGGGAACCAGATCCACTAATTAAGGGATTTTGGTGGGGAAATCTTCCTCCTTTCATGGGGAATGCTTCCTAATCATTTTGTATAAGTATCAAATCGATTTTTCTCAAGTGGTTGATTTTTCTTAGTCTTCTTGTAGAGAGAACTCGTATTTTTCCAGCTCCACTTTCATTTCTTGTAGAGATGTAATTGTATTAATGGAAATAATGAAGATTGGTGCCAAGTTCAACTTCTAAATCTTGGTCTCCTCCATAGGAATCTAAGTTTCCTTGGTCATGGCCATCCCAGCAGCCTCAAATCCCTTTTGTATCATTTACTTTTCTTCCTTTCACTTCTTATTCACATGCATCTCTTGTTCTTATTTTTTTCCATATTTATGCATTTAATATTGATGATTTCCTATTGTAGGATTGGGTTAAATGGTCAAAGTAAGTTCTTTTGCATGATCACAAGCATAATTTCATCATTGAAACAACTTTGGAAGTTCATAGTAATCATTGAGCTACTTGGATTAGTTTTCTTATTCCCAAATCTGGATTTCTGGAAGTCCTTTGTGGAAAATAACAGTAAATTTATGGTATTTTTTAGGGCATGCTAATGATATTCAATCGAGTTGATTCCACTTGCATTAGATCAAAAAAACATTCTAGTTAATAAAAAAAATTATCCCCTTGAATTTTCACTTGATTAGGTTAGGCATTTGATAGATTTACTAGCTCACTAGTTCTCGAATTTCTAGATTTTAGACTAGTAATATTCTGCTATTTTTATCATGGGTTAACAGGGGTTTGTTTTAGTGATTCCACTTGGAAAGGAGACATAAGACATCCTAGTCAATAACAAAATTTGTCCCATCCAATTTTGATTCGATTTTCTTGGTCATTTAGTGACTTATAGTTTCCTGTAGTAACTACAAGATCTCCTGTGACAGCCTTCCAACATGTATATACATTCCCATATTCGCTCAAGAAGCTTGGTTATCATCCCTTAGGGGTGAATCAAGACCCCTAGGCTCTAAATAAATGATTATGGAAGACTAAATACCACTTAGGACTTCCCTCTTTACCCATGCAAAATATTTCAGTGATTTGAGGTAATGGACAAATTTATGAAATGGATAATACAAAGATGATTGCCACATTCAATGAACTCCGTTAATGGACTTAAACTATTTGAAACGTAATGATTGAAATTTACTTCATGAGATTTACTTGATGCAATTAGAATAAGTTTCTTTCCTTGTATTTTCTTTCTTGCAATAGTTTAAGGTTTCCATTTCAACCATTTCATTTTCTGCAATTAGTTTAAGATCTGATTTTATTACATTCACTCCATTACATCATGACATCAAATGAAGGACACATTGTATGATGCACATTTAGTGCTGATACCTCTTAAGTTTGTACGAACCCCGGTTTGATAATTAAAGATGGTAGCCTTGGGAGTTGCATCATTCTTGTTGCAATACCGAGGCTCATCATTTACCTTGACCAAGATATATCTCACCTGGTTTCTACCAAAATTCCAAGCGCAAAAATAGTGCATGAGTCCCAAATATTACATTTCAAATGCCAACATTTTCTTACATTCTAGATTTTTTTGCTCCACACCTATAATAAACAAATCATCCACATATAGTAGTTTAATGACTGGTTCATTCTTCACTCTCTTGGTGTAGGGGTTTGCATTGACATAAATTTTGATGAACCCAATACTTAATAAATATGCATCCATTCTTGCATATCAAGCCCTAGGAGATTTCTTCAAGCCATGTAAAGCTTTCTTGAGTCTGCAAACATGCGTATCCCTGTATTTATCTCAGATCCTTCAAGTTTTTCAATATATACTTCTTCATCAATGATTCCATTTAGAAATGTTGTTTTGACATTAATTTGATGGATATTCCATCCCATAGTAGCAACTAGTGAAACCAAAGATCTAATAGTAGTATACCTGGTAGTAGGAGCAAAGGTTTCTTCATAATCTATTCCTTCCTTTTGTGAGAAACCCTTTACAACAAATTTGGCTTTATATTTGTCTATGCTTCTATCAATGGCATGTTTTATTTTGAAAATCCATTTGGAAGTGACAACCAATTTGTCACCAAGTCTAGGAACGATTTCCCAAACCCCATTCTTCATGATGGATTGGTATGCTTCCCACATTTCTTTCTTCCATTCTTCCTAATGAGTGGATTCTTCGAAGGTAGTTGGTTCTAGTTCGATTAACTTCATCATGTATGTTTCATATCCTGAGTATATTTTTGGCCTTTTTCTTTCTCTAAAAGATCCTTTAGTTATTGTGTGTCCTTCGACATCTTCAAGTGTATCTCTTAACCACTTTTGCCTCTTATTTGTTTCAGGAATGATTATAGGTTGAATAGGATCACTTGGTTCTTCTTCTTCTTCTTCTTCTTGGTTTGTAGGTGCCTTGTCATGATGCTTTTCTTCTTCAAATAACAGTACATATTCTTCATTGGATTCGATTGGTATATCCTTGGATCTTTTGTAGTCATGGATTTCATAAAATATAACATCCCTACTAACTCCTATTTTTCTTCCTTCCTTGATGTATATTATATAAGCCTTTGATGAAAGGCTATAACCAATGAAGATACATTTTATACTTCTAGAGTCTAACTTCTTTCTCTTGTCTTTTGGAACATGAATGTATGCAGGAGTCCCAAAGATTCAGAGATGGTCTACAAATGGCTTCATCCCTGTGAATGCTTCTGTTGGTGTCATATTATCTAGGATTCTATGAGGACTTCTATTTTGTATATATACTACTATCATGATTGCTTATCCCCATAAAAAATTTGGTAGATCTTGATCAAATATCATAGTCCTTATGCATTCTTCAATGGTTCTATTGTTCCTCTCTGCCACTCTATTTTTCTCAGGGTTCTAGAGAACAATGACCTCCCTCTTAATACCTGCTTCTTCACAATATGCAATTAGTTCTTTTGAAGTGTATTCCACTCCATTTTCAGATCTAAAAGACTTTATCTTTCTTTCAGTTAAGGTCTCAACTTCAGATCTAAATTCCTTGAACTTTTCAAATACTTTGTCCTTTTTTTTAGAAGGTAGATCCATGTCTTTCTAGAGTGATCATCAATGAAGGTCACATAGTAAAGATGGAATCCAAGATATTTACTATACATTGCCCCACGCACATCAGAATGAATGAGGTCTAATATCTCCTTAGACCTTGTATCATTTCTTGTAAAAAGTTTCCTAGTATTCTTTCCCAAAGCACATCCCTTGCATGCTCCTTTGTGATCTTCCTTGATGTTGGGGATTCCCTTTACCATTTGACTAAGAGAGGGTATTATCTTGTAATGAATATGCCCATATCTTCTACGCCAAAGTTCGATAGGTTTGATCTTCATGTGAACTAGTGCTTGAGGAGATGGTGTTGTAACTCTATATAGTCTTCCTTCATGAACTCCAATAACCTTAGCCTTTTCAATACTTGAATCCTTTCCCAAAACCAAAATTTTTCCATCTACAAAAGAAACTCTATCTCATTTATCTTCTAAACAAGAAATGGAAAGTAAATTCCTTTTCATACCTGGGACATAAAGGATGTTGTTGAGGTGTAGCATTCCTCCACTTTCTAGCTTTAATGATGTAGATCCAAGGCCCTTGACTGAATAGTTATTGTTGTCTCCTAGCTCAACTGCATGTGATGATGGTTACCTTGATAGAGTATCAAGTTGACAAATTTCACTCATCATATGTCTTTAGGTTCCACTATCAATGATCCATGCATTGTTATCATCAAGTTTGCATGTAAGTGTAACCAAGAATCCTTCACTCTTGAATCTCCTAGATAGATTGTAGATGATCCTTCCAATTCAGCTTACTGTAATTTACATGATATTAAGACCCATATTCAAATAACTTGTCGTAGAAGGAGTACCATTTCCTTCCAAGACTACTTCTCCCTTCTTCAAATGATACCCAACAAAATGATATTCAACCTTCTTCCACCTTAGCTCTGATACCATGTTGAGAAATCAATGCTTATAGGAATTATGGTTTGATTCCTCTTTCTTGATAATTAGTTGTGAATTATGTTGGCTTATTTTAATTATTTATTACTTTATCTTTCATCAAGCAATTAGAAAATTAAATGTATATGAACACCACAAGAACAAGAGATACAAGATGTAGGCACTCAGCCAGGACAAAACCCCTCCAAGGGGAAAACCCAGTCTAACTCTTCCACTAGTAGATTCAAATCAAGATGAGACAACCCAAGGATCTTTAGACCTACATAAATACCTCCTCCAATCACAAAGTAAGCCCTTCCTCCTTATAGATGACCCCTGCCAAAGTCTCCAAGTGTCAGCTTCCCATTTGCAGCTACAATCCAGAATTTCATCCCCTGGCTACAGATTTGTTATCCCCAACAACAAAATTTGGACCTGCAGTAGATTCAGAATTTTGACCCTAGAAACTATGCAAGAAACTTCACACGTGTGAGATATTGATAGCCCAAAAACTCGTTTTAGGTCTTCCCAACTTCCTTCTTCCTTCTCCATCTACTTCGCTCTTCTTTTATGCTTATTCTTATTATAGATCGAACTTGTGAGTGAGTTCTCCAAATAGGAGTTGCCTCTCTATATATAGCCTTTTTGTTGGGTCGAATTGCCCTAATTTAGGTTGACTTCATGAGGATAGGGCTGACTTGGTGTGGAGGTGACAAATGACCTTTTTGACTGAAAAAATAATTATTTTTACATGATACAAAAACCCAATAAGGGTCTAATAAAAGTGACAATGACTCTACAAGACAATACCTAGGAGCCTTCAATGGAGGATTTGACCTAGAAAACATTGACCCAAGAATGAAACCCATGATTTAATCATCATTTTCTTTAATACTAAAATTTATTTTGACAAATACAATTATGAAGACTGACACT
Source organism: Pinus taeda (assembly GCA_000404065.3). NCBI lineage: Eukaryota > Viridiplantae > Streptophyta > Pinopsida > Pinales > Pinaceae > Pinus > Pinus taeda. Next base: position 16,210 of record APFE030708802.1, read on the forward strand.
AGTTACATTCTTCAACAAAAGGAAGGGGTGTTGGTTCACCAACTATGGCAAAAAACAAGGGAGTGTTGGTTTGTCTTTCTTCTCGGAGTTTTGATAAGGTCCATTAGTTGATCTAGAGGCAATTTCTTTTTAGTACTTTTTTCTATCTTGATTCTTGGGTTTCATTGGATTGGGTGGGTTTTTGGGTTGGGTTACCAGCACATGTGCTTTCTTAGTTGTATCTACTTCTTCAATTTAATCTCACCTATCTCCTGGATTACACTGTAGTGTTTTTGATATCTTGTTTAGGATTTGATCATTTGCTTGGGTGTTGAACTTGTTTAATATGGTTTCAATATTTTGGATCATAGTGCGGTGGATCACTATAAGTGGTTTCATTGGCTTATTTTTAGTATTTTGATACATCTGAGAGTCAGATTTGGTATCCTTGAATTGTTTCCTAGAACTCATGGTATTCGACTGTTTCGTTTTGGGCTGGTTTATTTTGAATTAGCATCTTTTTCCTCTAATCTTCTGGTGTTTATTTTGATACCTACCTCTGGCGAATTTGGTGAGACTTAACGTGGGATTCATTCTATTGTAACATCCATTGTTATTTAAGTTTTATTTTCAATTTTATCACAAAATGAAAGAAAAATCAAAAATATGAAATAAAAACCAAATATTATGTCATAATGGAAATAAAAAGAAATGTGAAGATTTGAAATAAATGGTTGATTTTATATTATTAATGGATTTTGAAAGTGATAAACCCGCGAGAAGATCTGGGACGTCCGATCAACAAGCCACTGATCCAACGACAATCACATGGGTAACTAGAACGAAGCTTATTTCAAAAATCAGATGTGATGGTGTATCAAATACAGTTTAATTCACTAAAGTTCGGGCCAATCTCAACCGTCCATCGAAAGAGATGGGATCCGACGAATATCGGGTCGGAAAGTAATCGGGTTCTATCTTTAAAATCAGACCCGATATATCATTAACTGAAAGTTTTTATTTCCTCTCGAGTCCATATGGGAGTCAAAGGGGCGTTGAAAAGGTGGATGTGATAGGTTTATGAACCAGAGTGTTAATTCTTTTGAGTTTCATAATAACATATCCATTGTCTAAAGGTCATGTAGGTTCAAGAGGCGTGATCAAGTGATAGCTTGATAAGTACATTGAGGTGTGCAGCGGGGAAGCAATGAGCACGAAGATTAATTAAATCTCAACCCCCGCAGTCGACCGTGACATTGGCATGGTTGACCGAAATGTGTGGCCTAAAATTACTGTGGAGGTTCAACCTCGTTGAAGCTCCTGTACATTCTTTACCCCCGCGGTGAGCTCCCAAAGCTTTCTGCCTCACGTCACTCATTCCACATCTTCCACCGCTTTCATATTTAATTGCCTACGGCACTCACCATATCCCACCACTTCATCCACTACTCCATTAATGCTCAGCCATGAGCAAAACCATAGGCTCAAGCTATAGATTTTAACAGCAAGCAGCAATCTCCCATTATTCTCTTATTTCTATTACTTCTTATTATCTTGTTTTCTTGAAATGAATGAGGTGTTTTTACCCTCAAATGTAATATTTTGTAATGATCTTTACTTCAAAGCAGTTAGAAGATAGTTAGGTAGTTTGACAGTTTTGGTGATTACCAACTGTCTCATAATGTATAAAAAGCGGAAAATTTACAGAGAGGGGGTTCAAACTTTGGAGAACCTAGAGACTAGGCCACTGTATTCTTGATACAATTGTTGATTAATGAAAGAATCAGGAGTTTTCCACACATTGTTGGGTATGATTTTGTGACTTCTCTGTTATGTGTCATCAAATGTTTTCCTCCTTTAAGTATGGTAATGAAGCCACAGGTCTTTATTTTCTTATGTAAATGAAGTTAAAATCCCTTAAAAGAGCACTCCTATACTTAAAGTTCCCACCTCTGCAATTCTTCTAAGTTACAAATAGTAGTTTCTGCGTAAGACAACATATTATCCTTAACTTCTCCAAGTGTCACAGATAGTAGATTCTGTGTAAAACAGCATATTGTCTATGTCTTCTTCAAGCTTTCTTCATTCGTCATTTATATTCAACAATCAAATGGCATTCTGAGATTTTCATGTCACCTAAGTATTGAGGGTTTAAAACCAAGTCTTTCAAGTTCTTCATTTGAGAATACAACATACAATTAAGTGACAAACAAGTGACAATAATTATTAATGTTTTAAGCACAATTTCTACACAGCCAGGAAATTGGTTTCTTAAGGGACAACACACTCCAAAGTTTATGATTTTTCATATAGTTTTCTTTTGGTATTGATCGCGAGTATGACGTTGATAAGTGATTTGAGTTTTTTGTGTTTTACTTTGATATTGGTGGTACAATAGGATCTGACCAATATCGATGAATTTATTATAATGTTATTGCTCATCCACCTAGGGTTATGTATTTGCTAAGGTTTTTTTGTATTTGACTTTATGATCTATCTCCAACTAGGTGGATGATTTTTCCTAGTCACTGGCCATTTGGCTAGCTTTGGGGTATGCTAGCTCGGACACCAATTATATTTTATGTTATTATTGTACCACTATATTTGAGTGTGTGATCTAATTAGCACTTGGACACATCTTGTCTGAGTATTAGCATTTCTTGCGGATCATGTTAGATGGAGGCATCTGGCATGGTGAATGGCTAGACGGATGTTTGTGACTTGCATGGGCCTATATTTGAGGTTTTTCTTGTTTTTACGACCATCAACTCTGAACATTAATTCTCCTATCCATTGTCTAGTGTTCTAACATTGGGGATTTATTTCGATGTGGTGGCCCACCCTTCCATTCCTGATCTACCTAGTCATTTCGACGGACCAACTTCTTTGGTTTCTCCCTTTTGGTCACCTTCTTATTGTTCACATAAAAATAAACTTGTTAAAGTTGTCGGAGATATTTAGACTTACATTCGCCTTTGATGTATTTTGGGACCATGTTTTTGGTATGCAACAACAAGCTTTATTCGATAAGTAGATCTATTCCAAGATGGATGGTTCACATTTGACATGGGTGGAATGGCAGTGGAATCTGACAATCAATTATGCTTCAAATATCAATATCTTATTCAACCATTGGTTTTGCTTTCATTTTTTGCATCCTGATGATGTTGCAAAGATTTTGGCTCTTCCCTGGGTTGTGGGTTATAGTTTCTTCTCAATTTATCCTTGGCATGTAGGTTTTGATCCTTTTAAGGAGGTTCCTCATGAAACCCTACTATGGACGTCTTTAAGTATGTTCGTTAACAACTCTAGTGGATATTGTGAATTCCATCGACAAATTTTCCTATATGGAGGAGAGTAGCCTATGGAGTGTAGACAAAAGGATTGCCTAGATCCTAGTAGAAGTGATTTTGTTGGGGGGCTACCATTTGTGTTGGACTTATGTCGAGGTGGTCATAGTATTTGACAACACATTGATTTTTTGGAAATTCCCTTCATATTCTTGGGTTTCCATGAGATTGGGCATCTTTTGGTGTCTTCTCTTGGTCGTTTCATCTTGAATTAACGACATGGTCATAATTTGGTGGCTCTATCGACGTCGGATGTGGGTAGGAAGACATCGAATATTCATGCTTCCTTTGATGGAATTAGGGCCTATCTTGCTATTTCTAGTATTTCTCGCAATTCAATTCCTATTTTTCTTGAGAATAATATTCAAGTTGATATTGAATTGGTAGTGGAACCAGTCCAAGACTTATCACTTGTTATTTTGGATGGCTCAAACATTTCTACTCCTATTGTTTATACTATTCCTTATACTTTTGGATATGATGTGGTAGAGGAATCAGTTCTTTATTTTCCATCTGATACATTGAATGGAGACCCTTCCTCTTGCCCTTTGGGTGTTTCTTCTATTATTGTTTCTATTGGTTCTGGTCCAAACTCTGGGGCTTAGGAGATGTGTGATCTCCATATTTCACCCACATTTACTAATTTGTGTAATCATACTAGTTCTAATGGAATTTCTACACTTATCTCCTCTTGCCCCCTACCTCCTATTGGGCCTTCTATATTAGAGGATGTCATTCATCAGGGTATATTGGACTCAAATATCTGGGAGGGACTGACTCATATTCTCAGCCTCATTCTCTAGTGATTCAATTCAGTTCCTTTTTGGGCCTTCTTTCACTACAAATTTTGTGGGTAGTGTTATTGAGCAATTATGTCTCAACCTTGCTATTGACTTGCGACCTCTGTCCATTCACTCTAAACAATCCATCAGGGATGTTATCCTTTTTAGTCTTAGCTCTCACCATAATGTTACAATTATAAATAAGAGGTGATCTAGAATGAAGGTGGCCAGTTAACCTAATACGGTGACTAATGGTGTTCACAACACCTTGGAGGACCTTATCAATCAATTTATTCTATGTAATTCATCTCCTATCTGGGCTCTTAGAGACTATATGCCCGCAAAAAGGTTTCCCATATGAAGGTACTATCACTTAACATAAACGAGTTGAGGGAAAACTCGAAATGTCTTGCCTTAATACATTTGATTGGGACCCAACTACCCTTAATCATTCTTCTACAAGAGACTTTGTTAGATGCCTACAAGACTTCACATATTTTGTTAAAGATTTGTCCTGGTTGGAAGGTTTGTGGACTAGATGCTTGTGGTTTATTTGGAGGTTTAGCTAAATTCAGGATTCTCTTGTGGTTGATTTCTTAGCATATAAATCATTCGCAAGCATATTTATTTTGAGCTTCACTAGGGCTTCCAGCACATGTTTCATATATTATATAAATACGCTTCATATTCTATGCAACGAAGTTTTTGGGACTTAATGGATGGTAGCGGTATATTGAATATTGGATCATTGATTTTAGTTGTCTACTTTGGAAAATTGGGGTTCTCATTGTAAATAGGATCATCTTGAAAAATATTTCATAGATATTTTTGGTAGCAATCATCTTGTGGACATTGAGTTGGTTCCCCTCAGACCAACTTGGCAAAATGATTGCTCTAGTCAGGATGGCATAGCCAATCAACTAGATCATTTCTTGATATATGAGAATCTGCTGGAAAGACAGGGATTATTTTGGTCATGGGTTGTTGTAGTGGGGTTTTCTAACCATGATTCCATAATCTTGCATTGGTGTAGCGATGCGGAGTGGATTGGGCTTCCTTTCAAATTTAATCACACTTGGCTTAAAAGCCATGACTTCGTGGATATGGTGAGATCAAAATGGGAGTCCTATGTTGGTATGCAGGGATGTACTCATATGGAATTGTTATGTCTTAAGCGAAGGGATATTAAAAAAACAGTTAGACTGTGGGAGAAAGCACATAAAAGGAAAAACAATGAGGAGCTTAATAAGATAGAGATGTAATTAAGGGCATTAGTAGATCTAAAACATCCTAATTTTTTTTTCTATTTCACTCAAATCATTATCTATGGATTTGGAAGGTCACAAGAGGGAGATCTTGATGATTCAAGAGGAGGAATGGTGGATTAAAAGAAGAGCCATCTAGATCAGTAGTGGGGACAAAAACACTAGGTATTTTCACAACTATGCATCCAACAAAAGGCGTACAAATACTATCTAGTAGTTATATGATTCTAATGGAAAATATATTTCCTCACTGAAAGAACTTCATATGGATGTTGTTTGACATTTTGGTAAATAGTACAAGGCCAAAGATAGGGTGAATGTTGTTAGACGACTGGAGGCCATTAATTCCTATCTGATTATGTTTGATGTGGAGGACAACTTGACATCAGAAAGACCAATTACATTGGAGGAAATGGTGGTTGTTCTCAATTCCTTTTCCAAAGATAAAAGTATTGGATCAAATGGTTGGTTGGTTGAATTATTTATTCATTTCATTGACATTATGGGACATGATTTATTACTTGTGGTAAAGAATCAAGAATTTTTGGTTATATATCTAGTGTGTGGAATTCCACATTTATTACCTTGATCTCCAAAGTATCAAAAGCCACTAATTTTATGGACTACATTCCTATTTCATTGTGCAACAAAGTTTACAAATGATATCTAATATCATTTCAAACAGGATCAAGGCCATTATGTCTAATCAGATTGGGCCAAAAAAATTGGTTTTTTACAACATCGCCAGACACATGATGCAGTGGCTATAACACATGAGCGTTTACACACTATCAAAACTAAGAGGAAATGGGAGGATATATTGAATTTAGACATACATAAGGCATTCAATTGAGTCGATCGATCTTTCCTGTGGCTATTATTATACAAGATTGGAATCTCGGCTTTGGTTGTATGGCTTGTGTATCATCTACAAATTTCATGGTTCTTATCAATGGAGTGCCAACTACTTTCTTTAAGGCCACTGGGGACCTTCAGCAGGGATGTCCTCTTTTGTCTATTATCTTCCTACTTGTGATTGAGGGAATGAGCAGATTAATCAAGGATGCACAACTACTTGGTAGTTTCTCGAGCATGCAGCTCACTAGAAATATCCATCTCATTCATTTAATTTTTGTAGATGATGTTATTTTCTTTGGTAGTATATCAGTGGTGGAACGGTATACACTACATCAGATCATCAGATTATTTGGAAAGGCATCAGGATTATTTATGAGCTTTTCTAAATCATTATTGATCTCCTCTTCTCTAGAATCTACTCATTTTTTGGATATTGTTGATATATTTCAAGTGGATTTTGTGACCCTTGATCAGGGTTTTAAGTACCCAGGTTTTTTCTTTAACCTAATGATTACCGTATCAAATATTGGTATTGGCTTATTGATAAGTTCAAACACAAATTACTCACTGGGTCTCATAGATGGCTATCGATGGGTGGTAGACTGATAATGGTACATATGGTCTTACAAGGTATTGTGGTATATTGGCTCCATCTATATATGCTTCCCAAATCCATTAACAATAGGATCAATTTTATTATTTCGAAGTTCATTTGGGCAGGTAGTTTTGATGTACCGAAATACTATTTGGTTCACTTAGAGGTATTATCACTTAGAAAAAGAAGATGGAGGTTGGGGAGGGTTTTGAATCCAAAAAGATATTTTGAAATTCAAAATTAAAAACCATCAAAGGGGTTTTCCTTCTACAATTTGAATTTATAATTCAAAATTATCCCTCCAAAGTAAAATTTGGTTGCCTTCTTAGAAGCCCTCCAAAATGTATAAAATGGCACTACATCTCACCTCCATAATGAAGCAATTCAATGATTATGATTTTGTGATTTACTTTTGAGATTTGTTTCAGCCCCTGTGGAAACAGAGAAATATCATACGAGAGGGTTTTCTTTTTTTATGTGAAGTATTGCATTTTTGGGTTTCATTCATCTAATTGTAAGAGGAAGGGTTACAGTCAGGCTTCAAACTTCTACTGCGAAGGATTATAGTTATGTTATTTATGTTCTGGATTTGTTAAGGTCACTTTTAGAAGCAAAAGGTCATTTCTGAAGCTCAATTTATTATTTCTATTGGCATTGATGTGTGTTGCAGTGTTGCAGATGTGTTGTTGGTTGGAATTAATGTCAACCTATTTACTTGGGTTGCAGATGAGTTGGTTAAGCATGTGCATGTGTGGCTACATGTGGATTGTGTATGGATGATATGTATATGGTCATTGGCATGCCTATTATCTTGGACTAGCTTGTAGATGTGATGATCTTCTTAATCATGTTGTTGCATACATGTGTTAGTGATGTTATACATTGGGCTTGGATATGATCTACAAGTGTTAATGATTGTTTGATATGGTTTTACTAGTTTTGGATGATGTCTGACATGTTCTGGAGTCACATACTGATGGTAGAGTTGTTGTGGAGCAGTTTGATGGCCCGGGTGCTAGTATGGTTGTTGGTTGGCATCCAAGTCAACCTAGTTTGACTTATGATGATGATAGTGATGTGGCAGTGACTTGCTGAAGTGTTGAATAGGTTTCAATGACTTCAAGAGGTCCTATAGAGGCTTGTCAAGCTCTGGAACAAGTTTGGGCGAGTTCTAATCTGAGGAAAGATGACTTTGACCATCCTCTGCCCCAGTCGCATAGAGGATGGGTCATGAGAGCGACTAAAAGTATCTAGTCACAGGGAGACAGGCTTGTGCAAGTGAATAAGGAGCTCCAGTTGAATTTAGCCTATGTTTTGCATGCGGCCGATCTTTTTCACAAGAATTTCTCTACATTCCTCACGCAACTCAACTAATTTTGGTATTGTGGTGAAGCTTATGATTGGAACTTTTCGGCATATGGCCGAATAAGGTAATGGAGCCTCTAGAAGCTAACTAAAGTTGAAGATATCAAAAGTGTTGGACACCTAATCCTCAATGGATTAGTGTGGAAGCCGAATAGACAAAAAGAGCCCAAGAGACCTTGGGATGTGCAACCCAACGGTCAAACCATGTACTATAAATGTATACCACTTGTTAATAAAAATGTATTCTCATGTTTTATCTTTCAGATTATGTTGTTTCCATGAGTGTTTAACATGGTATCAGAGCAGGCGATATCCTACCCTCATATTTGAGCCACTTGTTTTGTGGCCTATCTCTGCATGTCAGAACTGCAGACACTTTCCTGCCCACTAAATGTATGGCCAATTATGCCCTCATTTTCTGTCTTTCAACCGTTCTAGCTTGTCAGCGTCTCAGACCTCCTTGTGCATAGCAAATCTACTACTTCAACCTGTAGTGCCACCTATTATCTACCATCCCTATTAATAATGCATGTGATTCTTTGTCGATTTTTACGCTACTGATACATATAATTCTTAAAAGAAATTCGGAAACGGCTCATATCATTTACGAGCGATGATAATATACACTAAATTCTATGAGCATTCTCTGTATCAATGTTCTATCATGAGACTGTCAAATCTTTGCCAAGCGTTACACTAGCATTCTCTGCCTTTCTTTTGTTACATGAAACATTCTATGCCATTACTGTTTATTGGTAGCTGTTAGAAAATTCTCTCTTCCAGGAGTTGTAGCCTATTTTTGTGAGGGTTTACAGGTGAAATAAGTGGTCACGACCATTGCAAAAGCGCAACTCTGCCTCAATGGCTACCTAACATTTACCATGAGTTACTCCTCTTTGTCTCCACTCAGAAACGCCCCTTTGTCTGTCAAATGTGATTTTTGGGTACTTGATTGTTTTGGCAGGGGCCGTTTATATTCTTTAGTCATTATAATGCTCAGCGCTCCAAAGCGCTAGCCTCTCTTCCTCGTCATGAAGCTTTGGTCTACCACCACTAGAAATTGACAAAGCCAAAAGGGAAACGCCTGAACCCTATTCACCGGTTTCTTTGTTGTTTTCGGGAGTTTGGAGATTTGGTATCCTACATGAAGGACCACCATATGCTCGGTATTGGAATGTTTTTGATCCTGTTAAATGCCACATTGAAAGTCTAGCAAAAGGCGTATATTGCATTGGCAAACATGATGGAGAAATCACGGATCTGTCAATATATCACTAGGCATGACTTCTATGACAAAGCCAAAACCCCTGCTCATCCCAGTCCTCTGGCCCAAGGCAACAGAGACACACATAATGTGACCAAATGGCTTGAAAAGCTCCTGCAAGTCGGCGTAGCCGAAGCGTGACAATACTTCTATCAAAGCCTTCTCCGTTGTATAAAAAAAAGGGAAAGTCCTCCAACAAAAAGTTTGGTGGTGACTCCCCTCGAGAAGAAGGTTGTAAAGCGTGGAACTGGAGAAGAGAACAGAAACGTGGTGGCACTGCTCCGATACGACCCTCCTCCATACCTCGGCTTGGAGCGCTGTGGTATCTTGAACGTTTATGATATATCACACTGTTGGAGCGCTGCGAATGGTATCTTGAACGCTGATGATATATCCTACAAATCGACCTCTCTGGTTTGATATACAGTTTTGAGTATTACATTTTTAATGCGTAATGATATTTGAATTTGCTGCCCATGTGTGCGTTGAAGGCCATGTGGTTCCCTTTGTGCATTGAAGACTCTGGTGCGTCTGCCGGGAGTGGTTTAAATTCGTTGTTTTTTGCATAATACCATGTCATCTAGGCGTAACCCATCTCGTTCCACTTAAATCTACTCTTTAGGTGGCCAATTTTCTGTGAAACCTTGTTCTACTTCTCTTCAAAGACTAGTTTTTAAAGCCCACATCAAGCAGGTCATTTGGAAGTTAGATTATTTGTGTTTAATTTCTGTACTGATCCAACCCATCTCTTTTGGCCTGCA
>APFE030708802.1:27441-46581 GCA_000404065.3 Pinus taeda
CGAAAAAACTGCTAAAAATAGTAAATTGTGCTACAATTACGGAAACTGAAAAACTGAAAGAGACAGTTGCGGGGGTCCAAATGGGATAGGTGGGTGGCCACCAACATCCACCTGGATCAAGGATTGCCTAGATCCTAGTAGAAGTGATTTTGTTGGGGGGCTACCATTTGTGTTGGACTTATGTCGAGGTGGTCATAGTATTTGACAACACATTGATTTTTTGGAAATTCCCTTCATATTCTTGGGTTTCCATGAGATTGGGCATCTTTTGGTGTCTTCTCTTGGTCGTTTCATCTTGAATTAACGACATGGTCATAATTTGGTGGCTCTATCGACGTCGGATGTGGGTAGGAAGACATCGAATATTCATGCTTCCTTTGATGGAATTAGGGCCTATCTTGCTATTTCTAGTATTTCTCGCAATTCAATTCCTATTTTTCTTGAGAATAATATTCAAGTTGATATTGAATTGGTAGTGGAACCAGTCCAAGACTTATCACTTGTTATTTTGGATGGCTCAAACATTTCTACTCCTATTGTTTATACTATTCCTTATACTTTTGGATATGATGTGGTAGAGGAATCAGTTCTTTATTTTCCATCTGATACATTGAATGGAGACCCTTCCTCTTGCCCTTTGGGTGTTTCTTCTATTATTGTTTCTATTGGTTCTGGTCCAAACTCTGGGGCTTAGGAGATGTGTGATCTCCATATTTCACCCACATTTACTAATTTGTGTAATCATACTAGTTCTAATGGAATTTCTACACTTATCTCCTCTTGCCCCCTACCTCCTATTGGGCCTTCTATATTAGAGGATGTCATTCATCAGGGTATATTGGACTCAAATATCTGGGAGGGACTGACTCATATTCTCAGCCTCATTCTCTAGTGATTCAATTCAGTTCCTTTTTGGGCCTTCTTTCACTACAAATTTTGTGGGTAGTGTTATTGAGCAATTATGTCTCAACCTTGCTATTGACTTGCGACCTCTGTCCATTCACTCTAAACAATCCATCAGGGATGTTATCCTTTTTAGTCTTAGCTCTCACCATAATGTTACAATTATAAATAAGAGGTGATCTAGAATGAAGGTGGCCAGTTAACCTAATACGGTGACTAATGGTGTTCACAACACCTTGGAGGACCTTATCAATCAATTTATTCTATGTAATTCATCTCCTATCTGGGCTCTTAGAGACTATATGCCCGCAAAAAGGTTTCCCATATGAAGGTACTATCACTTAACATAAACGAGTTGAGGGAAAACTCGAAATGTCTTGCCTTAATACATTTGATTGGGACCCAACTACCCTTAATCATTCTTCTACAAGAGACTTTGTTAGATGCCTACAAGACTTCACATATTTTGTTAAAGATTTGTCCTGGTTGGAAGGTTTGTGGACTAGATGCTTGTGGTTTATTTGGAGGTTTAGCTAAATTCAGGATTCTCTTGTGGTTGATTTCTTAGCATATAAATCATTCGCAAGCATATTTATTTTGAGCTTCACTAGGGCTTCCAGCACATGTTTCATATATTATATAAATACGCTTCATATTCTATGCAACGAAGTTTTTGGGACTTAATGGATGGTAGCGGTATATTGAATATTGGATCATTGATTTTAGTTGTCTACTTTGGAAAATTGGGGTTCTCATTGTAAATAGGATCATCTTGAAAAATATTTCATAGATATTTTTGGTAGCAATCATCTTGTGGACATTGAGTTGGTTCCCCTCAGACCAACTTGGCAAAATGATTGCTCTAGTCAGGATGGCATAGCCAATCAACTAGATCATTTCTTGATATATGAGAATCTGCTGGAAAGACAGGGATTATTTTGGTCATGGGTTGTTGTAGTGGGGTTTTCTAACCATGATTCCATAATCTTGCATTGGTGTAGCGATGCGGAGTGGATTGGGCTTCCTTTCAAATTTAATCACACTTGGCTTAAAAGCCATGACTTCGTGGATATGGTGAGATCAAAATGGGAGTCCTATGTTGGTATGCAGGGATGTACTCATATGGAATTGTTATGTCTTAAGCGAAGGGATATTAAAAAAACAGTTAGACTGTGGGAGAAAGCACATAAAAGGAAAAACAATGAGGAGCTTAATAAGATAGAGATGTAATTAAGGGCATTAGTAGATCTAAAACATCCTAATTTTTTTTTCTATTTCACTCAAATCATTATCTATGGATTTGGAAGGTCACAAGAGGGAGATCTTGATGATTCAAGAGGAGGAATGGTGGATTAAAAGAAGAGCCATCTAGATCAGTAGTGGGGACAAAAACACTAGGTATTTTCACAACTATGCATCCAACAAAAGGCGTACAAATACTATCTAGTAGTTATATGATTCTAATGGAAAATATATTTCCTCACTGAAAGAACTTCATATGGATGTTGTTTGACATTTTGGTAAATAGTACAAGGCCAAAGATAGGGTGAATGTTGTTAGACGACTGGAGGCCATTAATTCCTATCTGATTATGTTTGATGTGGAGGACAACTTGACATCAGAAAGACCAATTACATTGGAGGAAATGGTGGTTGTTCTCAATTCCTTTTCCAAAGATAAAAGTATTGGATCAAATGGTTGGTTGGTTGAATTATTTATTCATTTCATTGACATTATGGGACATGATTTATTACTTGTGGTAAAGAATCAAGAATTTTTGGTTATATATCTAGTGTGTGGAATTCCACATTTATTACCTTGATCTCCAAAGTATCAAAAGCCACTAATTTTATGGACTACATTCCTATTTCATTGTGCAACAAAGTTTACAAATGATATCTAATATCATTTCAAACAGGATCAAGGCCATTATGTCTAATCAGATTGGGCCAAAAAAATTGGTTTTTTACAACATCGCCAGACACATGATGCAGTGGCTATAACACATGAGCGTTTACACACTATCAAAACTAAGAGGAAATGGGAGGATATATTGAATTTAGACATACATAAGGCATTCAATTGAGTCGATCGATCTTTCCTGTGGCTATTATTATACAAGATTGGAATCTCGGCTTTGGTTGTATGGCTTGTGTATCATCTACAAATTTCATGGTTCTTATCAATGGAGTGCCAACTACTTTCTTTAAGGCCACTGGGGACCTTCAGCAGGGATGTCCTCTTTTGTCTATTATCTTCCTACTTGTGATTGAGGGAATGAGCAGATTAATCAAGGATGCACAACTACTTGGTAGTTTCTCGAGCATGCAGCTCACTAGAAATATCCATCTCATTCATTTAATTTTTGTAGATGATGTTATTTTCTTTGGTAGTATATCAGTGGTGGAACGGTATACACTACATCAGATCATCAGATTATTTGGAAAGGCATCAGGATTATTTATGAGCTTTTCTAAATCATTATTGATCTCCTCTTCTCTAGAATCTACTCATTTTTTGGATATTGTTGATATATTTCAAGTGGATTTTGTGACCCTTGATCAGGGTTTTAAGTACCCAGGTTTTTTCTTTAACCTAATGATTACCGTATCAAATATTGGTATTGGCTTATTGATAAGTTCAAACACAAATTACTCACTGGGTCTCATAGATGGCTATCGATGGGTGGTAGACTGATAATGGTACATATGGTCTTACAAGGTATTGTGGTATATTGGCTCCATCTATATATGCTTCCCAAATCCATTAACAATAGGATCAATTTTATTATTTCGAAGTTCATTTGGGCAGGTAGTTTTGATGTACCGAAATACTATTTGGTTCACTTAGAGGTATTATCACTTAGAAAAAGAAGATGGAGGTTGGGGAGGGTTTTGAATCCAAAAAGATATTTTGAAATTCAAAATTAAAAACCATCAAAGGGGTTTTCCTTCTACAATTTGAATTTATAATTCAAAATTATCCCTCCAAAGTAAAATTTGGTTGCCTTCTTAGAAGCCCTCCAAAATGTATAAAATGGCACTACATCTCACCTCCATAATGAAGCAATTCAATGATTATGATTTTGTGATTTACTTTTGAGATTTGTTTCAGCCCCTGTGGAAACAGAGAAATATCATACGAGAGGGTTTTCTTTTTTTATGTGAAGTATTGCATTTTTGGGTTTCATTCATCTAATTGTAAGAGGAAGGGTTACAGTCAGGCTTCAAACTTCTACTGCGAAGGATTATAGTTATGTTATTTATGTTCTGGATTTGTTAAGGTCACTTTTAGAAGCAAAAGGTCATTTCTGAAGCTCAATTTATTATTTCTATTGGCATTGATGTGTGTTGCAGTGTTGCAGATGTGTTGTTGGTTGGAATTAATGTCAACCTATTTACTTGGGTTGCAGATGAGTTGGTTAAGCATGTGCATGTGTGGCTACATGTGGATTGTGTATGGATGATATGTATATGGTCATTGGCATGCCTATTATCTTGGACTAGCTTGTAGATGTGATGATCTTCTTAATCATGTTGTTGCATACATGTGTTAGTGATGTTATACATTGGGCTTGGATATGATCTACAAGTGTTAATGATTGTTTGATATGGTTTTACTAGTTTTGGATGATGTCTGACATGTTCTGGAGTCACATACTGATGGTAGAGTTGTTGTGGAGCAGTTTGATGGCCCGGGTGCTAGTATGGTTGTTGGTTGGCATCCAAGTCAACCTAGTTTGACTTATGATGATGATAGTGATGTGGCAGTGACTTGCTGAAGTGTTGAATAGGTTTCAATGACTTCAAGAGGTCCTATAGAGGCTTGTCAAGCTCTGGAACAAGTTTGGGCGAGTTCTAATCTGAGGAAAGATGACTTTGACCATCCTCTGCCCCAGTCGCATAGAGGATGGGTCATGAGAGCGACTAAAAGTATCTAGTCACAGGGAGACAGGCTTGTGCAAGTGAATAAGGAGCTCCAGTTGAATTTAGCCTATGTTTTGCATGCGGCCGATCTTTTTCACAAGAATTTCTCTACATTCCTCACGCAACTCAACTAATTTTGGTATTGTGGTGAAGCTTATGATTGGAACTTTTCGGCATATGGCCGAATAAGGTAATGGAGCCTCTAGAAGCTAACTAAAGTTGAAGATATCAAAAGTGTTGGACACCTAATCCTCAATGGATTAGTGTGGAAGCCGAATAGACAAAAAGAGCCCAAGAGACCTTGGGATGTGCAACCCAACGGTCAAACCATGTACTATAAATGTATACCACTTGTTAATAAAAATGTATTCTCATGTTTTATCTTTCAGATTATGTTGTTTCCATGAGTGTTTAACATGGTATCAGAGCAGGCGATATCCTACCCTCATATTTGAGCCACTTGTTTTGTGGCCTATCTCTGCATGTCAGAACTGCAGACACTTTCCTGCCCACTAAATGTATGGCCAATTATGCCCTCATTTTCTGTCTTTCAACCGTTCTAGCTTGTCAGCGTCTCAGACCTCCTTGTGCATAGCAAATCTACTACTTCAACCTGTAGTGCCACCTATTATCTACCATCCCTATTAATAATGCATGTGATTCTTTGTCGATTTTTACGCTACTGATACATATAATTCTTAAAAGAAATTCGGAAACGGCTCATATCATTTACGAGCGATGATAATATACACTAAATTCTATGAGCATTCTCTGTATCAATGTTCTATCATGAGACTGTCAAATCTTTGCCAAGCGTTACACTAGCATTCTCTGCCTTTCTTTTGTTACATGAAACATTCTATGCCATTACTGTTTATTGGTAGCTGTTAGAAAATTCTCTCTTCCAGGAGTTGTAGCCTATTTTTGTGAGGGTTTACAGGTGAAATAAGTGGTCACGACCATTGCAAAAGCGCAACTCTGCCTCAATGGCTACCTAACATTTACCATGAGTTACTCCTCTTTGTCTCCACTCAGAAACGCCCCTTTGTCTGTCAAATGTGATTTTTGGGTACTTGATTGTTTTGGCAGGGGCCGTTTATATTCTTTAGTCATTATAATGCTCAGCGCTCCAAAGCGCTAGCCTCTCTTCCTCGTCATGAAGCTTTGGTCTACCACCACTAGAAATTGACAAAGCCAAAAGGGAAACGCCTGAACCCTATTCACCGGTTTCTTTGTTGTTTTCGGGAGTTTGGAGATTTGGTATCCTACATGAAGGACCACCATATGCTCGGTATTGGAATGTTTTTGATCCTGTTAAATGCCACATTGAAAGTCTAGCAAAAGGCGTATATTGCATTGGCAAACATGATGGAGAAATCACGGATCTGTCAATATATCACTAGGCATGACTTCTATGACAAAGCCAAAACCCCTGCTCATCCCAGTCCTCTGGCCCAAGGCAACAGAGACACACATAATGTGACCAAATGGCTTGAAAAGCTCCTGCAAGTCGGCGTAGCCGAAGCGTGACAATACTTCTATCAAAGCCTTCTCCGTTGTATAAAAAAAAGGGAAAGTCCTCCAACAAAAAGTTTGGTGGTGACTCCCCTCGAGAAGAAGGTTGTAAAGCGTGGAACTGGAGAAGAGAACAGAAACGTGGTGGCACTGCTCCGATACGACCCTCCTCCATACCTCGGCTTGGAGCGCTGTGGTATCTTGAACGTTTATGATATATCACACTGTTGGAGCGCTGCGAATGGTATCTTGAACGCTGATGATATATCCTACAAATCGACCTCTCTGGTTTGATATACAGTTTTGAGTATTACATTTTTAATGCGTAATGATATTTGAATTTGCTGCCCATGTGTGCGTTGAAGGCCATGTGGTTCCCTTTGTGCATTGAAGACTCTGGTGCGTCTGCCGGGAGTGGTTTAAATTCGTTGTTTTTTGCATAATACCATGTCATCTAGGCGTAACCCATCTCGTTCCACTTAAATCTACTCTTTAGGTGGCCAATTTTCTGTGAAACCTTGTTCTACTTCTCTTCAAAGACTAGTTTTTAAAGCCCACATCAAGCAGGTCATTTGGAAGTTAGATTATTTGTGTTTAATTTCTGTACTGATCCAACCCATCTCTTTTGGCCTGCATCTGCTAGTTATTTCTTATCCCAGTCATACTAAATTTGCAAAATCTTTCTTCACGCGACACTGATTGTGTAACTTCAACCCCTTTCCGAGTGTGGTTATTCAGGGCTTCCGAGAGAAATCTTGTCAAAGTTTCTATTTTTACCTGCACATGACCTTCATTTTATAAGCTTGGGCCTTGTTTTAGCGTGGGTTTAGAATTACTGAATTAGAACCGTAACAAGGGCTGCTGGTGTGGATTTGGGCTTGAGACATTTACTATTTTTGCCAGCAACACAGAGTTCCTCAACCTAAGGAATCTAATTGACTTGAAGAAAGGAAGCGTGGACACCATTTTTCCAATCTACATTGGAATCATATGAACCTGGAAAAAAAGGCAACTTGTTCATGTATTTGACGAAATTTGCGAGGTAGAGGAAGGTTCCAATCCAAATAATTGTTCCTAACGAGCAAACTGATAACCGGATTCCTGTTGTTTTGACATCGAAGCACCATATTCTCTACTTTCACGAAGAGTTTCCCATGACCTTTCCTGGGGAGAAGGCGCAGGTAGTGGCAACTGACCTCGCCAATTAAGAATATCATGCTCTGCATATTGAATATGATATGGCGCATGTATATTGATATTACCACAACCCCAACCTGATTCATCAATGCATGGAATCCTAAATGCATTGAAGTTTGTGCATTAAAGTTATGATAACAAAATTGTCATTGCTTATATATATTGAGCAGTCCTACATCTATGGGTTGTTGTGTTGAAGCTTTATTCCAACATTGTTTTTGAGTTATTTTTGATATAACTGCAAACAAGGTGTATGATCGTTTGGTTCTTTTTCAGAGACATTGGTGCAATTTTTTGATATTCTAGAAGACTTGTATTCAAGAGATAGTTTTGATGTGATAATGAAATTGGGTGCCAGAACTTAGTCCATTGTAGATGCTATTACTGAGATTATATGACTATATCAAGTGTTGAGATATAAAAGTTTTCAATAAAAACCAGTCTGCATTATCTAGTTTGTTGACTCCTTGTAAATTTTGAGAAAGAAAGAATTATAGTGTTAAATGAATACTTAAGTTGCTTTCAGGTATGCTTCAAGAATCTCTTGGACTCCTGTAAAGCAATTCAAGTTGATTTGGTTGCAGCAATTTCGAATTCTACATGTTGCTTCTTGTTGCACACTGATCATTTGTTGCACATTTATAGAGGATATTGCTGTGTACTGTGAGGGGGTATTACTTTTTTGCATTGAGTAGTAGTTGTGATCAGTTTTTTAAGGTGTAATTCCGACATTGAAAAAAAAATGGCCATAATCAATGAAGTATTAGAGTTCCTCAAAACTCTGATATTGTCTACTACACATGATACATTAAAAGTCAGCGAAGCTTCTCTCACAGACATTCAGGTCTGTCTACAAAATGCACAAGAGAAAATTGATTTTTTGCAGCTCGAATCTCAGCTACAGCAAGAAGAATTAAAACAGAGGAGTCATTTTGAACCTGTTTCTGTTCAAAAGATTGAAACAGACTCCCATAAAGCAGCAAGGTTACATGTAGATGCAGAAGTTTAGCTTGCACTTCCCAAGCCCATCATCAGACCTTGGGAAGAACTCGTCCACAACAAGCACAGAATTGGTCTTGGATATGACAAGGAATTGTCCTTTCATATTCCAGACTACTCAAAGTCCATTTAATTTCAAAGTGTTGGATTCCTTCATGACAATTCACCTCCAGCGGTTCCATATTCTGCCCCTCTTCCACAACAACAACAACAACAACAGGTTGTGAAATGCCAACACTGTGACCGAGTTGGCCATTTGAAAGATAATTATTTTGATCTTCATCCATGTAAGCACTATCATAAAACCACCCATTCTTCACACAGATGCTTTAGAAAAAAATGCCCTGCAAGAACAAAGATTCATCTTGGATGGATCGCTTCTTGGCAATGGGCATCAACAGCCAAGAAGATATTCCAGTCACATGTCAGAACTTGTTCTAGAGTATTGAACAGTCTTGCAGTTGAGTTTTCTCCATCATCTCACCTTGTATCTGACAGGGGGCGAAATGATGGTCATATACAAGCTTCAAAGTCACATCAAGTGAGCCTAAGACACAACCTGTCACACCAGATTCAGAGTCATAGCCAGAGACAAAGATGCCCCTGAGCATGCCTTCACTTGGTAATCTGGGACACTTCCTCTAGTAGAAGACTTCAGCTACTTGGCAGTTTCGAAAGAATTCCAGGAACAAAATTGAAAACACTTCCTCTAATAGAAGACTTCATCTTCTCACCAGTTTTGGAAGAGTTCCAGGAATTGCATTAAGCATTCCAGAGTTGGTGGTAATCCTTAAACCATCACAGGTTGAAGTTCTCCCTTTTATGCGGGGTGAGACCTCCCTTTCATGGTTGAAGGTTTCCCTCTTCAAAACAATAGGAGCACTTCCTCTAGTAGAAGACTTCAGCTTCTTGCCAGTTTTGGAAGAGTTTCGGGAACTACACTAAGCATTCTAGTGTTGGTGGTCATCCTTAAACCACCGCCTTTTATACCAACATTTTAGAGAGCACATTCAGCCTAGTGTTGCCATGCATTTTTGCATATTTTGTATTACAGATCTCTTCTTGGACTCATACATAACCCTTCGGATTAAGGGAGGGAATGTTGGACACCTAATCCTCAATGGGTTAGTGTGGAAGTCGAATAGACAAAAGGAGTCCAAGAAACCTTCGGATGTGCAACCCAACGGTCAAACCATGTATTATAAATACATACCACTTGTTAATAAAATGTATTCTCGTGTTTTATCTTTCAGATTATGTTGCTGCCATGAGTGTTTAACAAAAATTCTAGTGGAGTAAGTGATTTTATTTGTTCAAGAAGCCTATCTCAACCAAATCTGAAGCGTGTGAAAAGAAATGTTGAGTGGTCCATAACATGTAGCATTTACTAAGTCACTCAACACATAAAATTGATAAATAGAGGAAGGCTTTGAGTCTATTTGGTTGGTTGGCTTGAATGTGTGAGAGCATTCCATTGTGAGGGTATTGAGAGTGAGTACATATTGCAGAAGTTTCTCCCATAGTTTTTGCAGAGTTATATCAAATAATTATATTATGCAAAAATCAGAGATAGAGTTGAGAAGAAGATTCAGAATTTATGCTGTTTGTGGAAGAGAATTGGCAAATTGTGGTGTGTTAGAGAACATATATTGTTGTGAGTGGAAGAGAAGAAGTAATCCCCTTCGAGAAAAAATTTTGATTCATACTTTGTGTTGCAGAATGATGGTGTTGTTGGGTTGCTCAAGTTGAGTAGATTGAGAACCCAATATGTAACATTTATGAAACACGGTTCAAGGAAGTGAAGGCGTTGAGGCTTCAGAGTAGACAATGATTTGGAAGATTCAGTAGAAGGAAGATATTTCTCCATCCACTAGGATTTGTATAGTCCAATGGTAATTGGGTGAGGATCATTGGTCGTGGGAGCTTCCAGTGGATACATTTTTATAGATCCATGAGAGAAACAGTTTTCTTGTCTGATAGATGCCAACATACTATGAAGGAAGTTGAGTCTTCTGGCTTGTGGGTGTAAGCTATCCATGTAAAATGTGTTTAGCGGATTAATAGAAGAATTGAGCAGCACAGCAGCAACATGGTGGTTTTCTCCTGAAAGGGTTTCCACCAGAAATACTTGTGTTCTTATGTGTGCATGCTTGTGTTGATATTTCTCATGGTTATTATGCTTTGATTTTCTTATTGCTTACATGTTTTTATAATCTAATAGTAGTGATCTAGTTTCCAATAGTTTCTATGGCTTGAAATTTTGGTTGGGCATTCCTGTTGCATTCGGCCCTGAGATACAGATCTTTTGACAACTATTAAAGTGTGATCTATCAAACTACACTTAAATCTGGTAACCCTAATCTCTATGAATATTATCCTCTAAATTCTTTGGCTTCTTTTTCTGGAAGGTGAATCTCTATCTCTGCGGCTTGTTATTATGGTCTAGGTTTGTTTGAAGAAGCAGAACTAAATTCCATTGACATTATTTCCGAGACTTAAAATCATCTATGGACTGGATGCATTTATCTGTAGGTCTAATTCATAAGGCATTTTGAAATATTTGAAGTCAATTAGTGCCTTGAATCTGGATCATTTTGAGCATAATTGCACACTTGTAATAATTGCGATTACAGTTGTAAAAGTGTTGGTCTACAATGACATATATACTTAAAGGTATTTGACCTAGATCCTCATCTACAGTGATACATATACCAGTTCTTGTGCCTTAAGTGAAGCCGACTATAAGTTTGAAGTTTGTTCATACATGTTTGATACCTTTATTTAAGTTGACATATAAGGGTTATTGTGAAGCATCCAAATTATGCAGTGTGCAAGGATTTATGTTATTCAACCCTATGGAGGTTGAAACTAGATCGAAGTTTGGTGTATTCGGTCCACAAGAGAAGCTTCTCAATTTGCCATTTCAGTATTTTTAATAGGAATTTTTGTGGTAGCTCTCTATGAATGATATGGCTTCCTTTACAGACATTTCGAACATGTAAGTTTAGCATTGACCCACTACAAAATTGGCAAACGATATATGAATGAAGTCAAAGGTCGAGTACCATTGGAATCGTTGGAGAAGTATATAGTCTGCACTCACTATAGGTTGTTGTACTTCACTCTGGATCGAATTGCCCCATGATTTTGGTCAATATCACACTATATTGCACCACAGACTTGGTCAAGAGAATGTTGTGTAATGGTAAGTCATATAACACATATAAGACAGCGATATGAATTGATATTGTGATATTTTCCTTCATTGTGTGTTGAAACACGAATCATAAAAGATTATTTTATATCACAACAAATGTTAAGTGCTCAAGTCTCCATTGATATGGTGTCATATATGAAGTAAACTTATTTTTCACTAAGATCATCTTGTCGCAAAGCCAAGAAAAGTCTGGTTTGTATAAATATTAATTGAATATAAAAAGGAGGTTTATTTTGTCGCTTAATTAGCAGAATCTCAATATCCTGTGATCATTTTGTAGAATCCACATTGGTTTCTTATCAAATTGTATAATGCATTCGGAAATAGGCATTCTATCGAACATTTAAGGTTATTACACTTTTTATGGATTTCTGAGAGCATTAATGATCCAAAGTAAAAACAAAAGAAACATTGAGATTAGAATTCATATGGACCTTGTTGAAATGGTTGATGACAGTGTTTGTTAGTTATGACAATGGCATAGCAAGGTTGATTGTGCTTTGGTAGTTGATCTGAGCAGCTAGGGGGCTTGCATGATTTTGTGGCAACAATTAACTCAACTTAAGGATAGGAACAAGATAGACATGTGGTACATTAGATTGTGCATGTGGGAATGAGTTAGTAGTGATAGTGTTGGCATTTTCATAGTGATGTGATCGTGATCTTCATAATAGTGATTTTCATGATAGTGCTTTGGATATGTGACAGTGACCTATATAACAATAACCTTTGATATGGCAGTGAACTTGGAAGTGACCTTTGACTATGATAATGATCTTGACAGCAACAGTAGTGGCAGCAAGAGTATAGCTATTTTCTACAGTGGTCACATTTGGTAATGAGATTGATTATTTGTTCATCAGCTAGGGTTTGATATACAGATAAGAGACGAGGGAGAAATATTGATTAACAGTGATTGTATAGTAATTTCTTGTATTGCAGTTTATTTGTATTAATATTTGAGCATAGGTGGATCCAGTCTGAAAATTGTGAAATGTGGTTCGTTGGTTGATCAGGGTGGTAGGGTGGTGCAAGGCAAGAGAGTGGAGTATACTTTAGGTTAGAGCCTAAGAACACTTCAAGGCATCAAGGTCGTGTTAGGGGAGGTTGTACCCTGCACAGGGCGTTGGAGTGTCAATCTAGTAGAAGCTAGTAAATAGGGTGTTGGAGCATCCATCAAGTTGGAGCCTGAAAACTAGGGCATTGGAGTGTACTACATGTTGGAGCCTGTAAACTAGGGGCTAAAGCCTCCCTCTGTTGGAGTTGAAAAATTGATGAAAATCTTTTGAAGACAAATGTTGTTATGAATTAAAATATATATAAAGTAATATAAATAATGTAAAACAATAATAATAATAAATAATGATTAATTAGTAACAAGTTAATGAAAAGGTCCCTAAGGACATAACCGTTGATGAAGAGGTACATGCCTAGGGTATATAAGCAAGCCCCGCCCTCATTGTAATCATCTCACATCTTACAACAATTCAATATATAATTACATGTATTACAATGGACATTTACGTCTTTGAAGTATTTTAAAGTTTTCCATTGCGTATACGAACCTTGTTCGTTACATTGGTATCATAGTATACCGTTGAAGTATATGAACTTTGTTCGTTACATTGGTATCAGAGCCACGTTGGCCGATCCTGCCCTTTGGTCATCAAATTGTCATCGCAACTAAAGAGTTTCACTACACGAGTTGGAGTTTCTCCATTTTCGATTAGGACCTTGGCCACTTACAAAAAAAAAAAAAAAAATGAAAAAAAATTTATAAAAGAGAGTTAAAAAAAATATGATTTAATTAAAAACAAGAGTCTTTGGCCATTGACATTTCAATGATTCTAGTAAAAAAAATAGTCCGATGCAAATTTTGAAGGAGAACATTCGTACATATATAAAGGTTCTACATTATTGATAAAGAGTGCATGATAAAGTCAAAAGGGAATCTTTCCAATACGTAAGAGAAGGAAAAGTATATAAGATTATCTTGATTCTTCATTAAGTGGTTTACAAACTCGCGGTTTTAGCAACCCATGGTAATTGCCCATGATATTTTCAAGGTAAAATAAGAACAAATGGAATACAAAATCTCTTTATGTGAATGGTAAGTTTTACTTTTTACATGGAGAAAATTCACCAAGTTAAAGGCACATAAGTGGACATATATTTTATATTATACCCCAAAAAGGTGAATAGCCACGTTTCACTAGGGTTGTAACTTTTCAAAAAGAAAAGAAAAAGATTAATCATATATATATATAAGTATATATAATATATATAAAACAAAAAAATCATTAAAAATAAAAATAAAATAAATAATTGTTGAGAAATATTATAAATGATTTGGAAAAATAAATTTTCCAAGGAAGGTTATCAAGTCAAGAAAAATGGAGCCTAATTCGAAGGAAGTAGTCAAGATGAGTCCCACACAATAATCACTATTTTGGACTAAATGTCCATTTTGTTTAAACGAAATTGAATATATTTATATTAAAAAAATACAATTTAATATTTCTAAGGTGTGGAAGATTATTTGGTTCAGAAGAACATCAAGACAATGAATAGATGCAAATAAAACGATTAAAGAAAGAAATCACAAAACTTCAACAAAAGAACGAAGCATTAGAGAAGAAATATAAAGATCTTAAAAATCAATTTCATGTAAAATCAACATAAAGTAATGAAGAGATTTTGCGCCTAAGGGGCAATAATAAAAAATTACTTGAACAAATCAAGAAATATAAGGTTAAGAAACTGAGACTAAAACAAGAAAAAGAAAGTTTCGAACAAAAGCTCAATGAAACTATATCAGAGAAGGAAGAGGAAAAACTACGCTTGAAGAACCTTAATAAAAATTTATTAGAACAACTCAAAAGTATAAAAGATAAAGAGAAGGATATCAAAGACAAAGTCAACAATTCAGAAAACGAAGAACTTTTACGCTTAAGAGCTCTTCTTGTGCAAATAAAGAAGCTTAAAAGTGACAAGAAGTCACTAAATGACAAGTTAGAACAACTTCAAGAAGAAGTATTGAAGTCTCCAGTTGCAAAAGTCCAAGTTGAAGATAAAAGAAAATATATCGATCCAATCAATATCACAACTCAAGAAGAAGAGAAACATATAGAAGTTCAAACTAATTCAAATGTGATAGTTCAAACAATGGAAATTTCAAGTGATGATTCAATCACTAATTCAACAAGAATAGTACCTGAAGTAAGTTGGGAAATCCCCACAAATAGATTAGCGCAAGATCAAACTGCAATAACTCCTTATCCACATCTGAATCACAAGAGCAAACAACTAAGTCAGCCTATATATTTGAATCATTCAGAACGGAAACAACATATTTATGTTTCAAGGAATGTTGAAGTTTGCATAATCCAATCTTATGATAACAATTCACTACGAATTCTCAATCACCGAAAAGTTCCACAGGAGATTAATCTAGGATGGTCAGATCCATTCTTAGTCTGACAATTTTGTTTATCACTCAGAGTATCATATTGTCTTGTATCAACGAAGATGAAAGTATTGAGACGATAAGATACGCGAAACAGGAAAAGAGATCAAGCCATTCCATCAGTAAGCTTTAAGGACAACGATTTTTAAAGAGGAAGGCAATGTTATGAATAAATATATATATATAATAATATAAATAATGTAAAACAAAAATAATAAAAAATCATGATTAATTAGTAACTAGTTAATGAAAAGGTATGTCCCTAAGGGCATAACCATTGGTGAAGAGGTAGTTGCCTAGAGTATATAAGAAGACCCTCACCCTCATTGTAGTAATCTCACATCTTACATAAATTCGATATACAATATTCAATATATAGTTACATGTCTTATAATGGAAATTTACGTCTATGAAGTATTTTTAAAATTTTCCGTTGCATATACAAACCTTGTTCACTACAAATATGAGGAAGTGTTCAGTGGTTTTTGTCCCGAAGGGGTTTCCACCTAAACATATATGTGTCGTCTACTATCTTTATTATTATGCATTGTTGAATGGTGTAGACAAATGTTTATATTTATCTTGTGTTAATAACAATTCATGATCTGTGAAGTTAAAAATATACTAATTAATAAGAAATATTGATTCACCCCCCTCTCAGTATTTCCAACAAAGAAATGAAGAAAAACATTCAAAATTGAAAGGAATGTCAAGTTTGCCAAAGAAATAAAGAAAAGAGTAACATCTTGAAGGTTATTTCAGCCATTACACATATTAAATTGAAGGCAAGAAGATATATCAATGGATTTCATTATAGGGCTACCAAAATATGAAGGTAAAAATGTCATTTTTGTTGTTGATAAACTCACAAAATATGCACATTTTTGCGGAATTCAAATTACATATATAATAAACCAAGTGGCAGACATGTTCATGAAGAAAAACAGAATTCATGGTTTTCCTAAAATAATAGTAAATAACATAGATCCAAAATGCATAAGAAATTTTTGGATAGAATTATGGAAGATTAGTCACGAACAACACTAGTTATTAGTTCAGCATTTTGTTCACAAATTGATGGTCAAACAAAAATAGTTAACAAATGTTTAGAGGGTTATCTACAATGTTATTCATCATACATGAAACCTCAATGGATGAAGTGGCTTCCTCTAATAAAATGGTTGTATAATACTACCTATCACACATCTGATATAATCAAATATCAAAAGATCAAAAAAGATTTTCTAGGTAAAGGAATGAAGAAAGATATTCAAAATTTGTAAGGAAATGTTAGGTTTGCCAAAGAAATAAGAGAGAGCATCATCTTTAGTGTTATTTTAGACATTACACATATAAAATCAAAGATGAGAAGAGATATAAGTGGAATTTATTACAAAACTACCAAAATATGAAGGTAAAGATGTCATTTTTGTGATTGTTGGTAGACTCACAAAAAATGCACATTTTTGCAAAATTCAAAATACATATACAGTAGATCAATTAGCAAGTGTTCATGAAGAAAAATCATAGACTTCGTGGTTTCCCTAAAGTAATAGAGATTCAAGATTCACATGTGATTTTTGGAAAGAATTATGGAAGATAAGTGGAACAACACTAGTTATGAGTTCAACATATCATCCCCAAACAAACAGTCAAATAAGAATAGTTAACAAATGTTTAGAGGGTTATATATAATGTTATTCATCATACATGAAATCTCAATGGATGAAATGGTTTCCTCTAATAGAATGGTGGTATAATATTACCTATCACACATCTACTAAAATGAAATATCAAAGGAACAAAAAAGATTTTTTTGGGATTAGGAATGAAAAATATATTCAAATTTTATAAGGGAATGTCATATTTGCCAAAGAAATAAAGGAGAGAGTAACATCCTTGACAATATTTCTACCCGTAAACATAAAATCAAAGATGAGAAGAGATATCAGTGCACTTCGTTATAGGGCTACCAAAATATGAAGGTAAAAATGCTATTCTTGTAATCATTGATAGAATCACAAATATGCACATTCTTGTGGCATTCAAAATACATATATAGTAAACCAAGTGGTATAAGTGTTTATGAAGAAAAAATATAGACTTCGTGGTTTTCCTAAACTAATAGTAAGTAACAAAGATCCAAATTCATAGGAAAAGTTTGGAAATAATATTGGAAGATTAGTGGAACAACACTAGCTATGAGTTTAGCATATCATCCACAAATAAATGGTCAAACAAAAATAGTTAACAAATGTTTAGAGGGTTATCTACAACGTTATTCATCATACATGAATGTTGAAAATGGCAACAATAAATGTTAAAAATAGAAGTGCTAAAAATAGCACTGCTATAAATAGCAGTTTGGGTACCAGTGCTGGATTGAGCAATAGGGAATGAAAAATGGAAGTGCTAAAAATAACATTGTTATTTTTAGCAATTCGGGATGGATTCCAATTTTAGTCAGTCCCTGGAGTAAAATAGGAAGTAAAATTCGAATTTGAACTTAACAGTTGTTTGAAAATAAATTAATTAATTCACCGTGAGTTAATTATTTGTGAAAAATGAAACATGAAGTCTGTGAGGACATGCAACAGTTTCTCCATTAATTGAGAAATTTATCCATCAGTTAAAGAGATAAGGATGAGTTCTAATTTGAGTTGTAATTAGTTGGCTTAGTTAACTGAGTCAAGACCAATTAGATTGATTTAAACAGTTTGTTTAAATTAATGTGAGTTCAGTTAGTTAATGCATGCTTGCATATAACTGTTGTTCTTCAAATAACTGAATATTCTCTCATGAATAACTCATGCATGTCAATTCAGACAGAGACATAGTTGAGATCAAAGAAGGGACAGTGTACTATCAGTTGGATGATTTTTTTTTTCTATAAAGGAAGTTCATCCATGGAGAAGGATTTATCTCCTTCAAGATTGCGCAGTTGGATCAGAGGTTAGTGATTGTGTGAAGAGGCCAATTCACACAAGTGGTTGCACTGGACCCCAATCAGAATTGTGCAAAGAAATAGGAGGCTTGGAGAGCAGACCATAGGTTAGACAGAGGCCTTTGACTGTCTATGAGTAGCAGAGGTATTACAGAGAGAGAAGGATATCCTTTGAGCCAATTCTTTTTGTAATATTGGCTATATTTCCACTTGTATGATAATATAGAGTCGGGGTTTCAGGCTGAGGCTTTCCCCAGGTAAATTCTTTTGAGTTATGTGTGATTGATTTCTTATTCTCAGTTATATGTGTTCTCATTGATCTTGCGCATATTCAATTAAGCTTCCACATAATTGTTTGTAGAAGTAGATCAAGTATTTTTCTTTAGTATATTGCATTATCAAATGATCTACAGTGGAAATTTCTACATGGTATCGGAGAAAAGGTGATCAAAGGAGAGAACAGTATACTGAGAGAAGATTTCAAAGTTTTAAGTTTTGGGCCAAGAGTTTGCAAAGAATATCTGAAAATTTTTGTACAAAATTTTCAGAAACAAATAGCAGATTTGGATTCTTTGTGGAAAAATACCCAAATTCAAAAAAAAAAAATATTTGGCTGAATCAAAGTTTGGATGAGGGAGATATCGTTGATTTAAAAACAACTCTTTTTCCAAAAAAAATCGTGACGGCGGGAAAGATGAAAGAGATTGGTGTGCTAGCCAAGAACTTGTATGCACTTGAGGTACAAGATACATGCAAAGTTTTGAGGAGCAAGGAAAAGGTTAGATACTTGGTGGTTGAGAGGGAGAGTACATTACCTCTCAACATACAGCGCCAGAAAAAGTCTCAGACAATTGTGGAGGAGCCACAACTAGTGAAGCAGCTTCAGGAGGTTGTGGAGCAGCCACAACTAGAGAAGTTGAGAGGAGATCGAGTAGAGACATCTACTCATGCAGAGACCTCCAGTAGGGGGAAA